>LVTN01000908.1:0-39802 GCA_001649415.1 Musa itinerans | reverse complement strand
TATATATATATATATATATATAGTATCCACAAGAAAGCAGGGTTTATTATGATGATACAAATCTTTTATTCAAATATACAGATAGAATTTAGACAACATGGATGGTAGATATTAATAATCCATTTCTTCTCAAAATCCGAAAACCTTAAATGTCGGACAACATTATGGAATTCACATACTCGGATACTAACTTTGCACTTCTACGATATCTTTGTCAACGAGACTCAACTAACAAACTTCCATAGTCTCCAAACTATGCCAAAATTGTATCAGCCAAACGATATATCTTACCTATCCTTTTTTCATTTGTTCTCTTCTTATAGCCGATGTTGATCCTGTTGAATTACTTGCACACTGAATCAAGCCACATCCATTTCCATATGTTCATAAAAATAAGACCAATAAAGTGCCTTATTGTAAGATGCTATAAATGATAAATAAAAATGGATGATCAAGAATGGTGTTAATGGTCATGCAATCTAGTAACTTGCATTTACAGGAAGCCGGGTAGGTTATGACACTAGCCGTCCTATTTGCTTGTTAATGTTCCTTATCAGATTGATCCAAGAAAGGAAAACAGATTCTAGTTCCACAATCCACTAGTAAATAGAAGTTAGTGTCAAGAGTGTTATATAAAGTCTTTATATGTCAAAGGAGGGATGGACAAAACGCCAATGTCTTGTAACAGTTAGCCTTGATAGTTCCTGCAAACTAACATACAAAAGAATTAAAGACTCTGGAAGATAAATTCTGCAACTTTGATTTGTTTTAGAGGTTCTCACTTTAAAGAAAACTGAATCAAACGTTAAATATATAAATAATACCGTCTGATTTTTATGCACAAATCTTGTCCCTCAATTTGTACTGTCCTGTATCCTCCAGACATTAATCCCAGGTAATCTTAATCTAGAACACATAACAAGTTCCATTCACACATCAAGGAAAACGAATGTCAGGCCAAGCTAAATCAAACAAGAACATTTTTTAGATAAATCAAGGAGCCCCTCTTACCTATAAAGCGAATCTGCGCCGCCAGTGCTCTCACCGAGAACACCAAACAGGCATCCGAATTCAACAAGAAAGGAAATCAAACGGCCGACGCCCATCTCACTTGATAACGACTCAGACGACGAGCAGCGACGGTGAGGGATTGGGAACCAGATTAAGATCTAGAGGATCACTCATCCATTGGTCGAGTTAGCGTGCCACGCCTACCTCATCCGATCTCGGGGTTTCAAAGATGTTAACAGCAGCGATCGAGGGAGGGAGATTGAAGGAGAGGGAGCAGATGTGAGGAGGGACAACTTTGGAACCTTGGGTTCGAGAACTGGAGAACGCCGATAAATGGCAGACGCTCCCCACCTTTGGGATATATATATATATATATATATATATAACCTATTACAGTTTCTGTACATTTAAAAATGATATTAAGCTTTTCCATAATTATAAAATTAAAACTCTATTTTTAATAACATTGTTTGTTATACTAACTAAAGATACTATACGTGACATCATGTGTTAAATTGATATCAAATTGATGAGCAAAACAATAATTGTAACTTCTCTTTCATTTGTTTTTATTTTATCTAAATTAAACTTTGTTAATGGACTCTAATCCTCATTAAAAACTTTTAATGAGAGTTTGAGAGAGGGAGAACTCTCTTTGTTCCTATCAATTATTAAGAAAAAGTTCTATTCATTAGGGTTTAAGAGGGTTAGGGTCTATAATTGTTGCAATAGATAATGACAAAACATCGAGGTAAAGTACTTATCATTGAGTTATGGAACAATAAAGACTTCGATGCGTGTTTATTTATTTATTTATTTTTGAATCATTGGGCTGAATACAGAATTATTGAGTTATAGTTTAAATTATTATTTTGAATCATATTTTTGTGAGTGTTTACCTTTCTGCCATAGCGTTGTTTCTTTTTCTTTTTGAATCATGTTTTTTTTCTTGTTCTTGTTAAATCATATTTTTGTGAAACTGTTTTGCTAGTAGTGGTGTTTCTTGTTCAATAAGTAGTGTTTCAGACTCATAGTTTTAAGTGGTGCTGCTAACAGTTCTTGCTGCTATCAATCTTGTTGAATCATGTTCTTGCTGCTATTAGTTCTTGCTTTGGCTTCATAGTCTTGTTGAATCATGTTCTTACTGCTATCAGTGATGCCACTATCATAGTGAGGAATCATAGTTTCGAATCATTACTTCTGTTTTAGTTCCAGATTTTCATTTTAGAATCCTTATTATATTGATTGTATTTTTGTTTATTGTAGACGATCATTTTGTCAACTGTGATAGTGTTTTCAGTGAGAGTAAGAATGAAAGGGATGGAATAGTACGAGGGATGGGGGATAAAACAGTAAAAGGTGTGAGGGATGAAACTGTACAAAAGGAGAAGAATGATCAACAGCTTGCTATTCAGGAGGAAGAAAGCAATGATGTTTGGTAAAAGGACATATCTTTGGTAGTTGTAGATTACCTCTTTTGGACAATTTTTTTGTTATTTTGGATAGTTTTTTTATCGTTTTATACAGTAAATTAAATTGACAATTTAGTCATTTTGGATAGTAAATTAAATTATCAGTTTGATCATTTTTTAAAGACTGTAAATTAAATTGATAGTGTTTGTTTGAGACCGTAAATTAAATATATTGTACAATATTTTGAAAGACTGTAAATTAAATGATTTGATATTTTTGGAAGACCGTAAATGATTTGGATAGTGTTTGGTGTTTTGAACTGTAAATTTGGTACTGAACATTGTTCTGGTCTACTTTCTGGTGATTTTAGATGAATGCAGATTTGTTTCATATTTCAGATATATTCAGATGAATGCAGCAGTTTCTGCTTTGACAATTTTTGTTGTTTTGATCAACAGCAGAAACTGCTGTTGCTGCTGCTGGAATATGAAGTCAAACAACGCAAAATAAAATCAACAACAAAGTATGATGCAGCTGCAGGCTTGTTTCTCTTTTCCTTATTGATGACGCACAATATTGGCTGTAATTGAAGAGATGGTAGGAGGAATATAACATGCAGTCTCATTTCAGTGTAGTGGCCAGCAGTAGTAATTGCTGCCAGTGTTGGTTTCTTTTCTCCCAAAGTATGCAGTCAGTGTACACATCCAATGAATATAAACATTTGAAGGAAATTACTTAGCCATGTAGTGTGCATGCTAATCTTACCTGCTACAAATAGGTTCTGATCAGGTATATTTTGGAACACATGCCACATCACGATCGATGTCATGCCATATCATAGCCAAGTGAGCAAGACGAGCACCCCACACGCCGAGCCAGAGACCATGCCAAGACGCTGCCTGGTATGTCCCGTCTCAGTAAGCCCGGGACGACGCTGTATGGCGTCGTTCCGCGCGTCCCAGGATGGTGGCCGCACAAAGGTACATATCTCACCTCTCGGGGATCGGTCGTCATGCCAAATCCACGTACGGTCGACCCTCGTACAGTAGTATAAAAGCCCCTGGCCGGCGTCCGACCAGGGGAGGAGAAAAAAGAAGGAAAAAGGAGGAAAAGGGAGAGAGAGAGAAAAGGAAATCGATGGACCACTGACTTGCTCGTCGGAGAGGCCACAGTCGGAAACCACCCGACAGAGGCCTTCTACGCAGGAACTCGGCGACGCCCGAGACAAGATCATCCTGATCGATACAGCCATCCTTCCTCCCAACGCTCCAACCGACAACCCGACGAAGAGACATCAATCAATATTCCGATGCCAACCCATTGTCTAGAGGGCGGGACCGACCTCGGCGGACAACTCAGCCGATCGGAGACTCCCGACATCGCCCCGTGGACTAGGTCGTACTCACTCATCAATCACGCGCATCAATTCACTAATATTTTTTGTGCTAGAAGAGAGTCATGTCGCAGGAGCATCTCGCAGGAGCTCTCCCCGAAGGAGAACCACCGACTGGTCACCCCTTTGTCGGGCCCGGAGATCAACCTCTCCCCGTCCTCAGTGACGGGGGGATCCCAGCCTCGACGCTAGATCACTACTGGCGCCTGTTCAACAACCCAGGGTTGTCGCCCCCCGGACTTACCACAGGACCCTCGGCTGTGTCGCCCGAGGCATTCCTCAACTTGACCAAGCAAGTACAAGCAATGGCGGGGATGATGCAGACGCTCATCTCACTCATTCCCCAGATCGTGCAGCTAGCAGCACCCCCGACCGACCCGACACGACAAAGGCCGAGCAGGGAGCAGGTCGGGACGGGAGAAGCCCGAGAGCAAGCGATAGACTCGAGAGGTCTGCCCGAGCAGAGCATACCCACACCCTGCCGAATCACTCCGCCCCGCTCCGAGCCTGACACCATATCGTCCGACTCGGCGGATGACTCGTTCAGGATCTAATTGTCCCGGGTCAACCAACGCCTGGACGAGTTCCAGCATGAGTTCCAAAAGTCGCGAGGCGAGTCGAGAGAAGGCAACTCGGACGGATGCCCCTTTACTCATGAAGTACAGGATAAGCCTATACCCCTCAACTTCAGACTGTCGGCATTGGAGACGTACGATGGCAGCTCCGATCCCATAGAGCATGTCGCCGCGTTTCGAGCTCAAATGGCCCTCTATGGCACCTCTGATGCGCTGATGTGTCGGGCATTCCCGACCACCTTCAGGGGACTGGCACGAGCGTGGTTTAGCCGGCTATGCCCGTCCTCTGTCTTGTCTTTCGACCAGCTCATCAGGGAGTTCGAGCAGAATTTCCTCGCTAGCGTGCCCCAGGCCTTCCATGGCCACCTTGCTTGCATTATCCCAATGCGAAGACGAGTCGATCTCCCAGTTTGTGACATGTTTCGCCTCTGAAATTCGGGGATTCTCGGACGCTCATCCTTCTTTAATCAGGCAAGTGTTTCTGATGGGTTTGAAGCCTTCAAGGTTCTTCTGGTCATTGATCGAGAAGCCGCCAGTAACCATCCTCGAGATGCTCCAGCGCGCCAACCAGTACATCGCCGTCGAAGCTCTGGTGACGGGAAAGCGCATGGATGGGAAGAGGCCAAGGGCAGAACAACCCTGGGGGATGACCTCAGCAGCCCCGGTGCAACCCCGCTGGAGGCCCGACCAACAAGAGCTGCTGCTCCCAAGGTCCTCGCCTCTCCCTCTGAACGCATTTCGTACCGAGATCTTCCTCCAAATCAGGGAGAAGGGCCTCTTGCGACAGCCCAACCCCATGAAAGCTACTCACAAAGATCGGTCCAAATATTGCAGGTTCTACCAAGACTACGGCCATGACACGGAGGACTGTCGCGACCTCCAGAATCAAATCGAGGACCTGATCCGAAGAGGTCACCTCGGGCGCTATCTCAAGGAACCTCAAGAAGCAACTTTGCACCCCAGGGGACCCGTCGAAAGGTAGATCGACGTCATCTCTGGAGGACCAGCAGCCGGCAGCAGCAGCTCGACGGCAAGGAAGGCGTACGCCCAAAGCCCGGTCAAGAAACATCCTCGACTCGAGCTTGAGCCTGAAATCACTTTCGGAGCTGAAGAGGTAGAGCGCTCCCACCACGATGACGCTTTGGTGATCGCCATTCGGATCGCCAATGCTCGGGTCAAAAGGGTGATGGTCGACACCGGGAGCTCTGCCGACGTCCTGTACCTAGATGCCTTCAAGAAGCTCGGTTTGACCGAGGACCTCGCCCCCATGGCGTCAACACTCACTGGATTCACGGGGGATTCCATCTCCCTGCTTGGGACCACCATCCTCCCTGTCACCATCGGGGAAGAGCCGAGAGCAAAGACGGTAATGACTACCTTCATGGTAGTCGATCTACCCTTGGCCTATAACATCAGCCTCGGCCAACCGACGCTCAACAAGTTAAAGGCAGTGGTGTCCACCTACCACCGGGCCATCAAGTTTCCAACTTCGACGGGGATCGGGAAATCCCGAAGTGATCCGGGAGAGTCAAGGTGATGCTGTCTTACAGCGGTTACTCTCCCGGAGAAGTCACACCCCTGTCAAGTCCCTGACCCCCGTGAGAGACCCGTAGTGCCAAGGCAGCTGGAGTCCCTCGAGCAACTCACCGAGGTACCCCTGAAAAAGAACCGGCCCGATCCGACTATAAAAGTCAGGACAATGCTCCCCAAAGTGGATCAGCTCTAGCTCATCGATTTCCTGACGGAAAATGCCGATGTGTTCGCATGGTCCCCCGAGGAGATGCCTGGGATTGACCTGGGGTGACCCACCACTAGCTCAACATCGTCCCCGAGGCTCGACCGGTGAGGCAAAGGCCAAGGAAATTCGCTCCCGACCGACAGAAGGCGATCAATAACGAGGTGGATTGCCTTAAAAAAGTAGGATTTATTACCGAGGTGAAATACCCTCGGTGGCTGTCAAATATAGTCCTCGTTAAGAAATCCAATAGAAGTTGGAGAATGTGCGTTGATTACACCGATCTCAACCAGGCATGCCCCAAAAACTATTATCCACTTCCCAGAATATACCAACTAGTCGATGCCACCATAGGATATGAACTCCTTACATTTATGGATGTATTCTCGGGCTACAACCAAATCCATATGGCAACTTAAGATCAAGATAGCAACCGCCTTCATCACCAACAGAGGAGTGTATTGCTACAAAGTGATGCCCTTTGGTCTGAAGAACGTTGGGGCGACTTATCAAAGAATGGTCGACAAGCTGTTTAAGCACCAGCTCGGGAGGAACATGGAAGTATATGTGGATGACATGATCGTAAAAAGCAAGGCTGCAAGCGCGCACTTGACCGACCTGGTAGAAACATTTCAAATGCTTAGACGGTTCAACATGCACTTAAATCCCGCAAAGTGCATCTTCGGGGTCAACTCGGGGAAATTCCTCGGCTTTGTCATTCACCATAGGGGAATAGATGCCAACCCGGAAAAGGTTCGGGCCATAACCGAGATGCATCCCCCCTGCTCGATCAAGGAGGTGCAGCGCCTCGCCAGGAAGTTGGCAGCGCTCAGCAGGTTCGTGTCACATTCGGGCGATAAGTGCCTCCCTTTCTTTCGGGCTCTACGACAAGCCAAGTGCCTCCCTTTCTTTCGGGCTCTACGATAAGCTGACAACTTTACATGGACCCCGGAATGCAAAGAAGCCTTCGAAAAGTTGAATGTGTGCCTCGCTCGCTTTCCCCGACTTGCCTCACCCGAGCTAGGCGAAACCCTTGGTCTCTACCTGGCGGCCTCGACACAGGCGGTCAACTCGGTGTTAATCCAAGGAATGCCATCGACGCAACAACCCATTTACTATGTCAGCCACGTTCTCATCGGGCCCGAGGCGCGGTACTCCCCAATCGAGAAGCTGACCCTCGCGCTAATGAAGACGACCCAAAAGCTGTGGCCCTATTTCCAAGCTCACATAATCAAAGTGATCACCGACCAGCCGTTGCGACAAATCCTTTCCAAATTCGATGCGTCGGGTCGAATGCTGTGATGGTCGGTCGAGCTCGGCGAATTCAACATTAAGTACTCCCCCAGAACCGCCATCAATGCTCAGGTACTAGCTGACTTCATCTCTGAGCTAACCCTCGAAGACCATACCATTGGACAGGAGAACAATGAGAGCACTTGGACCCTGCATGTGGACGGTTCGGCCACTACCGAAGCAGCCGGCGTCGAGCTTATCCTCAAAGGCCCGTCCGGAGAAACCTACGAGAGATCGCTCCGATTATAATTCCGGGCCACCAACAACGAGGCCGAGTATGAGGCGCTACTTCATGGCCTGCGCCTCGCTCTGGAAATGCATGTGAGTAACCTCGAGGTCTTCAGTGACTCCTAGCTGGTGACGGGACACGTCAATGGGAGCTATGAAGCCCGGGACCCAACAATGACGTTATACCTGATAGAGGCAAAGCAGCTCGCCCATCGCTTCAACCGCCTCTCGATCGCTAGAATACCTTGGGCACAGAACACGTGATCCAATGTGTTGGCCAAATCAGCCTCCGCTCGTAGCCTAGTAGCAACCCCGACGACTGAATTCGTAACGGCACCGTCAATACCAACTCACGAGGTCGTCGAAATGGAGGTGCCGCCAAACTCGATGGAAGAGATCCTCCGCTTCAAGAAGGATGGGACGAAGCCCGATAACCCAGCAGTTACAAGACAACTGAGACGAACCCAAGCCTGGTACTGCGTTGTCGGTGGGAAGCTGTACCGTAGGGCTTTCTCTCAACCTCTCTTGCGCTGTCTCGCACCATCAAAAGCCAAGGCAGTCCTAGTCGAGCTCCACAAGGGGATTTGTGGGGAGCACATCGGGGGACGAACCTTGGCCTTCAAGACTCTCAGACTGGGGTACTACTGGCTGACCATGCGTTAGGACGCCGTGTCATACGTGCGGCGGTGCCGATAGTGTCAAAGGCACACCTGAATGCAACACCAACCAGCAGTCCCTCTTACCCCAATGGAGGTGGCCTAGCCTTTCGCCCAATGGGGACTTGATCTCCTCTGGCCTTTTCCTCCAGCCTCGGGACAACGACGCTTCCTTATAGTGGGGGTCGACTACTTCACGAAGTGGGTTGAAGCGAACCCTTGGCCTCCATCACCGAGAAACAAGTTCAAAGCTTCACATGGAAAAATATTATCACCCGATTCGGGATCCCGAGGGCTATCATCACTGACAACGGAGCTCAATTCAACAACGCTAAGTTCAAGGCCTATTGCCAGTCATATGGGATACAGTTGAAGTTCAGCTCGGTTGCACACCCCCAAACTAACAACCATACCAAAGTATTGAATCGGGCGATTCTGGAGGGTCTCAAGAAGAGAGTCTCGGGCGCACACGGAGCTTGGGTGGACATGCTCCCTAGCGTCCTGTGGGCGATGCGAACGACTCCCAAAACTGCCTCGGGGGAGTCTCTATTTAGCGTAGCATTCAGGACCGAAGCGATCCTCCCACCTAAGATGATGTTCCCGACCCTGCGCACCTCCAACTACAAACAAGAAGTTTCCAAGGAGGGCCTACAAGCAAACCTAGATCTCCTCGAAGAAAGAAGAGCCAAGTCACACCTGCGTACCTTGGCGTACAAGAAGGCTACGGCTCAGATATAAAGTTCGTTCGTGACCAATCAAGGTTAGGGACCTCGTCCTTCGAAAGGCGGAGGTGAGCGACCCGACCCGAGTGAGAGGAAAACTCGCGCCTAACTGAGAAGGCCCCTATTGGGTCTACGACGTGGTTTGAGAAGGGACCTACCGACTCGAAACTATGGAGGGAAGCCCTCTACCAAGGACGTGGAACGTAGCAAATTTAAAAAAGTTCTACCCGTAAAATGAGCAAGTCGGGGCGCAGGGAGGATATATGTTATTACGAAGCATGCACATCCACAACCGGAAAAGACAAGTCAGAATTCCAAAAACAAAAGTTTATTGATGAAAAATAAGTACATGTTGGGGCTAGGCGATACAGTTCCAAAACTCGACCCGACCAAAGCAAAAGAAAAGAATACAAGTCCTCAGTTTGGAGGAGTCTCGGGCCCATCGTCAAACGGGACGCACGCCGGCATGTCAACATCCTGATCTTCGGGATGGTCAGCGAACGGGTCCGACTCCAGTTCCAGGTCCGGGTACCTCGCTCAAAAACGAGCATAGGCCACTTGATACCCGAACTCATACGTCACCCGCCTCGACCTCACCAAGCCGCGCTCGAACCCGGCGGACACCTTGTACTCAGCGAGCGCCCCGTTGATCTTCTCGGGCAACGCCAGCTGCTCCTCCTTCAGGACCTCTTCGGTGGCCCAAGCCAAAGATCTAGCGGTCTCGACGTCATGAGAGACGGTCAGCAGCTCATCGTCCAGCGTCCGGATGCGTGCCCGACTTTCCTCTAGCTCAGCCTTCAGACGGCTCACCTCTTCGTCCAGAGCTAAGCCACGGCAAAGGCCTCCGGGCCCCCCCGGCCTTCAGCTCCATATTCTCCAGGCGAAGGGCGGCATAAACATCCGATTGACGCTTGATCACCCGTCCGATGTCAAGGACCCGGTCGATAAGCGCCATGGTGTAGTGTTGGCCCTGCACCAAAATTGATGTCAAGACCCGCGCAAAGAAGGAAGAATCGAAGAGAAAAGAATACCACAACCTACCCAGACCAACGACTTGGCCGCACGATCCGCCAGCACCTTCGAGGGGGAGCAGTAAAGCTCCCTAGCCATCGTCGGGTGAAGCACCCCCCGGATGAACTCCTGGGGAGTTGGCCCGTCGGCCTAGATGCGACTGTCGACCTTGAGGCTCGCCCATCAAGAGGTGTAAGGGGTTCCCAACTCCCCAGCAGGAAGGTCGGCCATGCTAAGAGCCTGGTACTGCTCGCCTTCGGCCCGAGAGCGGATGCGGCACAGGTCCCACATCGATGTCAGGCACCCTGGCGCCCTCTTGGAAGGGTCACTATCGGACGACACGGCCACCCCCTTCCCTTTACTTGGAAGGGTCACTATCGGACGACACGGCCATCCCCTTCCCTTTAGCGCTCCCCGAGCCCTCACCTTGGGGAGCAGCCCCGGACAGTCCCAGGATCCCGAGCCCTCGCCTTGGGGAGTAGCCCCGGACAGTCCCAGGACGGCACTAACGCGAGTAGTCAAGCTCGTAGGCATCTTCTGGACCACGGTCTTTGCCCTCTTTTGAGGGCGGCTGGCCTCCGGGGATCCCAGCGCCCCCCTTGGCGTGCCCTTCTGCAGGGCATCCCCAGCTCCGGAACCCTCACCATCCTGAGACGGTGGTGCGGCGACCTTGACCTGAGGCATCTTCTTCACAGATTGGAGATCCACTATCTCTGCAAGAAAAAACCTTGTCAGTCAGATAGCTTGGGATGAGCAAATGATCCATAATATACGAACGACCATACCCCCAGTGGTTGGGCTCAGTTTCGCTTTGACCAGCCACTCCTCGGTCATCTCCCTGACTACCCGAGAAGAGGACAAGATGCCTCTCAGTCGATTCACGACCGTTGTTTCTCCGACAGAGAGCAACGGGGGGGTATTGTTAATGGTTCGGGAGGTCCATCCGGTGCTAAAACCCTACCCCCGACTACAACTGACAAAAAAGAAGCGGCTCTTCCACCCTTTGTTGTTGGAAGGTGTACCGCTGATCTTAAAATCGCTGTGGGCAGTCAGGTAATATCTGCCCCGCCCTTTACACAGACGGAAGCAGGCCAGGAAGAGAATCCTGGTCGGCTCGATCCCAACCCCCCGACACTCCCCAATAAAAGCCATCAGATAGCGCCAAGAGTTTGGCGCCATCTGGGATGACGATATGCCCCATTTACGGAGACACTCCCCGATGACGGGATGTGACGGAAACCGCAACCCCACCTCGAGGGCCCTCACGGTCAGCCCGAACCCATCGGGAAACTGATCGTACGACCGCTGACCAGGTCGAGAGGCATGAATGCAATAGCACTCCGGGATGCAATAACGATCTCGGAGTACCCTCAAAAAGTCCCCGGTCACCACCGAGTCCACATCATGCCACGACTTGAGAGTTTCAAGTGCGATAGAGCTCCCTGCGGCCTCCGAGGGAGCGCCACCGGAGGACACATTGATGACTTCAGCTCGCGGGCCCCCGGAGGAAGAAGATGAAGAAGACGAAGATGAGGACGAAAATGAAGATGGAGACATCCCGACCTCAATGTTGGAAGGAAGAAGCCGGGGTGCGGGATGAAGAACTGAAGCAAAAGTGATGACAACCGCTCTAGAAGAAGCTTATAAAGGGTAGGCTACTCCACTGCGAGACGACGATTGGGCTTCCCGAGGAGAGAGATGGTCACAAGAGTAAAAACCCATCATGACCCCTCGGATTCGCCGGCCTCAGAGCTCCCGCCAAAGGCGCCTCATCACCTGAAATCTCCCGCCAAAGGCCATTCAAAATAGAAATCTCTCGCCAGGCCCTGCACTGCTCCACCTGGCCCACCACGTGGCACGATGGTGCCCGGGCAAAATTCGATGCATCATCCAACGACACCCCCTAGCCTTCACCTGGCCCACAGGTCCAGTCCTCGCCCGGGTCGCTCCAAATCGCTTCCCGACTTGTGACTCGTCAGCACCAAACCTGAGCCCGAGGTCAATCACTCGGCCCACAGGTCTAGTCCTCGCCCGGGTTGCTCCAAATCGGTTCCCGACTTGTGACTCGCCGGTGTTAGGACCGGAGTGGCACTAAGAGGGGGGGTGAATTAGTGCAGCGGTAAAGAACAATAAACTTTCGACAATTTAAACACTTTCGAAAACTTCGTACGATAAAAGCACAGCTTTAGTGGTTGAGTCCAAAAATTACATGGTTGCACCTATGTATAAAGGAGTAACCACATCAATATATCAATATAAGTAAGAAGTCAACTTTTTTTTTTATGTTTAAGCAATAGAATTTTTTTTCTCCCCGGAGTGGCACTAAGAGGGGGGGGTGAATTAGTGCAGCGGATTAAAACGTCAGTTTTGGAAAATCTTTCTCACGATAAAAACTGAACTCGGAAGTATTTAACTTGAAAGCGTGTTTGTAAAGGTGTGCAACAAAAATAATGAGGAAGTAAAGCACATAAGAAGGTTTGCAGTAAGATAAGCAGCAACAAATAGATGCAAACTAGAGAAGACGGTAGTTTATAGTGGTTCGGTCAATCGTGACCTACATCCACTCCTCCGATTCCTCTTCCGTCGAGGCCACCGGCATCCACTAATGATCTTCCTTTACTAGGCGAAGATCAACCTCCTTCTTACACCCCTCTTACAACCTCTTACAAGTGGTTCACCCTTTTACAAAGATTTCAATGAAAAGAAAGGAGTGAACACTCAAGCTATTGAAAACAAGACTTTTCCTAAAGCTTCTCTCAACTTCTAACTTCTCAAAAGGTTGTTGTCTCAGCTGAGATTTGAGGGGTCTTTATAGGCCTCAAGAGGATTCAAATTTGGGCTCCAAAAATTTGAATTCTCTTAGGTTCCCGATGTTGGAGGTGCCACCGCCCAGCCAGGCGGTGCCACCGCCCAGCCAGGCGGTGCCACCGCCCAGCCAGGCGGTGCCACCGCCCAGCCAGGCGGTGCCACCGCCCAGCCAGGCGGTGCCACCGCCCAGCCAGGCGGTGCTACCGCCCAGCTCTCGGGTGGTGGGCGGTGTAACCTCCCAGCCCAGGCGGTGCCACCGCCTGGCTCTCGGGTGCTAGGCGGTGCAACCGCCCAGTCTGGAGGTTCCACCGCCCGACACTTGGTTTCTTGGTTGGGCTTCAAACTTAGCCCAAACCAAGTCCAAGTTTGGGCCCAGTTGGCCCCTACTTGGGTCATAGGATTAACACCTAATCCTAGCCCTAATTAATGTGCTAACTACAATTTTAAAGACATTTTTTAAGCTATTACAAAGTCCATAAGTCAAGACTTCTTTCGGCGAGCTTTCGGCGAACTTCCGTCGGTCTTCCGATAAACTCTCGGAAACCATTCTGCGGACTCCCGGCAAGCTCCTAGACTTCACGATTTGATCTTGGCGAGTTCCGATGAGCTTCTTCGGCAAGCTCCGATCTTTCTTGGTGAGCTCCGTGAACTTCCGACGAACCTTTTGGCGAGCTTCCGAAAAACCCTTCGGCAAGCTCCCTACTCATTCTCGGCTAGTTCCGGCAGCATTCCCGACGAACCTTCGGACTTCCGTCGAACTCTCGAACTCCCAATGAATCCTTCGCACTTGACTCTGGCACTTTATTTCACTTTATTGTTAGGACCGGAGCGGCACTAAGAGGGGGGGGTGAATTAGTGCAGCGGATTAAAACGTCAGTTTTGGAAAATCTTTCTCACGATAAAAACTGAACTCGGAAGTACTTAACTTGAAAGCTTGTTTGTAAAGGTGTGCAACAAAAATAATGAGGAAGTAAAGCACATAAGAAGGTTTGCAGTAAGATAAGCAGCAACAAATAGATGCAAACTAGAGAAGACGGTAGTTTATAGTGGTTCGGTCAATCGTGACCTACATCCACTCCTCCGATTCCTCTTCCGTCGAGGCCACCGGCATCCACTAATGATCTTCCTTTACTAGGCGAAGATCAACCTCCTTCTTACACCCCTCTTACAACCTCTTACAAGTGGTTCACCCTTTTACAAAGATTTCAATGAAAAGAAAGGAGTGAACACTCAAGCTATTGAAAACAAGACTTTTCCTAAAGCTTTTCTCAACTTCTAGCTTCTCAAAAGGTTGTTGTCTCAGCTGAGATTTGAGGGGTCTTTATAGGCCTCAAGAGGATTCAAATTTGGGCTCCAAAAATTTGAATTCTCTTAGGTTCCCGATGTTGGAGGTGCCACCGCCCAGCCAGGCGGTGCCACCGCCCAGCCAGGCGGTGCCACCGCCCAGCCAGGCGGTGCCACCGCCCAGCCAGGCGGTGCCACCGCCCAGCCAGGCGGTGCCACCGCCCAGCCAGGCGGTGCTACCGCCCAGCTCTCGGGTGGTGGGCGGTGTAACCTCCCAGCCCAGGCGGTGCCACCGCCTGGCTCTCGGGTGCTAGGCGGTGCAACCGCCCAGTCTGGAGGTTCCACCGCCCGACACTTGGTTTCTTGGTTGGGCTTCAAACTTAGCCCAAACCAAGTCCAAGTTTGGGCCCAGTTGGCCCCTACTTGGGTCATAGGATTAACACCTAATCCTAGCCCTAATTAACGTGCTAACTATAATTTTAAAGACATTTTCTAAGCTATTACAAAGTCCATAAGTCAAGACTTCTTCCGGCGAGCTTTCGGCGAACTTCCGTCGGTCTTCCGATAAACTCTCGGAAACCATTCTGCGGACTCCCGGCAAGCTTGTAGACTTCACGATTTGATCTTGGCGAGTTCCGACGAGCTTCTTCGGCAAGCTCCGATCTTTCTCGGTGAGCTCCGTGAACTTCCGACGAACCTTTTGGCGAGCTTCCGAAAAACCCTTCGGCAAGCTCCCTGCTCATTCTCGGCTAGAACGCCAAGATTGCATAAAGACTTATAGGACTTTCGTCGAACTCTCGAACTCCCAACGAATCCTTCGTGCTTGACTCCGGCACTTTGTTTCGCTTTATGTCTTCATCGTTATCGTAGTTAATCCTGCACACACAAGCTAAAACTCTACTCCGATCTAGACAATTGTTACTGCGCGAATTGACATTTTGTTGCCCGGCACGTCATTGGTTGGCGCTTCGTCCGATTCTTCAGCGCATCGTCCTCTCTTGCGGCTTGTTGCCCAATCGGCGGTTGACCTCCGCAACCCCGATATCCTTGGCGCAATTCCGCTCTCCTTGGCCCGATGCCCGACGTCCGAAGCCTTCTGCCGTCCAATACCCTGACATGATCTCCTCCGGCGCAACGTCAATTCCTCCTGCGTCAACTGTCTAATCCTGATCGAGTAGACCTGCATCACTCAAAATGTAGTTAAACATCTAAACACAATCAATTAGTTTCATCATCAAAATCCGAGATTCAACAGCCGGCACCAAACCTGAGCCCGAGATCAGTCACTCGACCCACAGGTCCAGTCCTCGCCCAGGTTGCTCCAGATCGGTTCCCGACTTGCGACTCGCCGACACCAAACCTGAGCCCGAGATCAGTCACTCGACCCACAGGTCCAGTCCTCGCCCAGGTTGCTCCAGATCGGTTCCCGACTTGCGACTCGCTGACACCAAACCTGAGCTCGAGATCGGCCACTCGGCCTATAGGTCCAGTCCTCACCTGGGTCGCTCCAGATTGATTCCCGACTTTTGACTCGCCGGCACCAAAACCAAGCCCGTGATCAGCCATCCAACCCATAGGATGCCACCCCCAAACTGCCCCACAAACAATCAACACAACAACGGCATTCAGACTCAAGCGCACCTCCCGCCCTCTTAAGGACCCCCCGACATGCCTTGATGGGGGGGGGGGGGGAGGGGGAGAAGTGATAAGGTAAATTTTAGGACACAGGGCACGTCACGATCGATGCCACGCCACGCCACGCCACAGCCAAGTCAGCAAGAGGAGCACCCCACGCGCAGAGCCAGAGACCATGCCAAGACGCTGCCCGATATGTCCCGTCCTGGTAAGCCCGGGACAGCGTCGTATGACGGCTGCACAAAGGTACCGTATCTCACCTCTCGGGGATCGACCGTCATGCCAAACTCGCGTACGGCCAACCCTCGTACAGTAGTATAAAAGCCCCTAGCCGGCGTCCGGCCAAGAGAGGAGAAAAAAGAAGGAAAAAGGAGGAAAAGGGAGAGAGAGAAAGAGAAAAGGAGATCGATCGATCACTGACTTACTCATCGGAGGGGCCACAGTCGGAAACCACCCGACGGAGGCCTTCTGCGCAGGAACCTAGCGACGCCCGAGACAAGATCATCCCAATCGATAGAGTCGTCCTTCCTCCCAACGCTCCAACTGGCAATCCGACGACGAGACATCAATCAATATTCTGATGCCAACCCATTGTCTGGAGGGCGGGACCGACCTCGATGGATAACTTAACCGACCAGAGACTCCCGACATCGCCCCGTGGACCAAGCCGTGCTCACTCATTAGTCACGATGCATCAGTTCACCAACAGGTTCTTTCTGACATTTGAAGTCCCATAAGCAAAGAAAACAAGAGATCAGTGAGTGGCTAAATCCCCAAAGCATTCACCGATTCAACAATTCACCGAAAGCTACAACATTAATGAATGATCCATTCATTATATTTCTTCATTTAAAGATGGATGGGTACAACATTCAAACACTGCCCAAAATTTACAACTACAAATGGACATCCATTACACACAGACACAAGTGTATAGAACTGGAGGACATTGCAACCTTATACTCACACCTAACAATGATAGAGACAGCGAACTGCAGCAGCATAACCTAACCTAGGCAAACTTAAACGCACAGATGCCTCTTCATTTGGACTAATTGTCCAAATAAGGTATATTGCAATCCAACGAATGATCACAGCTCTCCAATACAAATTTTTTTTCCTTGTTCTACTTGTGGCCAATTTGACTTGAAGCACTTTTAGTTATAGCAGAAGACCTGGAATTACTCCTGTTTGCAGTGGATCAATCTAAGCAAAGAATGGACATCCCCTATGTTTCTATTATACTATAAATAAGGAATGGTTGTTGGAAGAAATTGGTTGTCGAACCAACAGACAAAGGTATACAATCACCAAAGATGAAATCGTCAGAAGATAAAATCATTAGAATGGCAGGAGAAATTGATTGTCAAACTCATACGTTGTATCTGGTATGAAGCAAACTGCCTCTCAAGGTTCTGCTCCATCCATCAAGTCTTCGCCGCAAACCACATACTACAATAGCATAATCCATTAGTATTCGAAGTTAAGTTAGAACTCTGACTTGACATTACGACGGTGTAAAGAAAAACCTATTGATTTTGAAGAGGTTTGCTGTAAATCCTTAGCGATCGATTTGGAGAAGAAGAGGAGTCGACTCAAGGACACTCTAAGTCTGATTGAATTAATGGGCCAAATGTTCATCTTGTCATTCACTAAACACACGCAGCATTTTTCGTTAGTGCTGGTGTTATTAAAAATAGAGTGAATTATTTTAATTTTATAACTATGAGGAGACTAATATAACTTTTAAAATTATAGGAATCATAATGCTACAAGGGTCCAAGTACTAAGGATAATCTATAATTAGTCGAATGTCTTCGATCTATATAGAGAGTGAAGGTGATGAGAAATGATTCCAAGATCTTACTCTCTATATCCGTGAGGTGTTCCAGTTCCATGGATGATTAGATTTATGGTATCGCTGATAGTAATCCTTTTAAATAAAGATAAGTCAAACCTTACACAAATATCATTAAGAATATTTTATGAGTAATACTATTTCTTTTATTCTTTTAGAATCTGCAAGGACTTGGGGCATTTAGTTTAATAATGCCATTACTTTAAAATTGTTTGCAGCAATTAACAACGATAACAATTATATCTTTAGTTATCTCCTTAGTTAAATTAGTGTACTTAAATTTTTATTTATAATTTTAATAAAATCTTTTTAGATCTTTTTTATATTTTTTGGTATCATTAATAGTAATTATTTACATTTTATAACTACAATATCTATTAATCTCCTTATCATATCCAAACAATCTAAAACGTGTCTTCCTCATGTTATAATAATTTTTACTCTATCAAAGGACACATAATTCTTCAGGAATGAATATTTTTTTCTCATTTTAAAAGGTACCTTCATGAACCCACCTCGATATTTTTATTTCAAAGATACATATTTTTATATTATTTTTTAATTATCTAACGTGTAAAACTTTTATTGAAACCTTGATGAGTCTAACAATCGTTTTATTGAAATTGTTTACATCTAAGAGGTACTCCATCATAACACAAATGCTCATCTATATTTTAACCATCAAAATTTTACTTTATAAATGATATTTTCAATAATCTTTCCATCGTAGAATAATCACAAAATAAATTATCAAAATTTTTTGCATATCTATCCTTTCAAAATCAGGAATAATAGCATGTTTGCCCATCAACACTAATATTATGTTTAGTTTCAATATCATTATTGTAATAACTGATTAATAGAGATTAATTAATGATTGAGATATATATATATATATATAATATATATATAATTCTCATGGATCTCTTAGCTGAATGACCATGCTAAATATGTTTACATGGTTTTCTAATAATTTAATACAAATACTTAATTCCTATTAAATACTAACTACAAATTTTTAAAATTTTTAAATATACAACTTATAGTGGTCCAGCAATACAATATTTCCAATGGGCTATAATTGAATCACATTATCTAGAAACAAAGATTATATAAACACTTCATTTGATCATAGAGTAGCTCTGGATTTCATTCAGACTAAATATAAACAAAGGTCAGCAGAGTATATATATATATATATATATATATATGGTTGTTAGTTTTTCATAAAGATACATATATTTGAGCTAAACTTAAATTTAAAAATCCAAGCATTTTCATAATTCTTTTAGATTCATTCTAGGACTGATACTCTCCCTTGTCCTATTGTTATACAAGATATTCATCATTTATATATGGATATTTTATCAGAAAAAAATCTTATTATTAGTTTTTATCAAATGATGCACCCCATTCATTTTTACATGGTGCATTTTTTTTTTTAGACTAACACACCCTCTCCTTCTATGTCAAATGACATTAAAATTAATAAAGAATTCATAATCTAATAATTTTCTATTTAACTAGTTCGATCAAGTTATTTATAAACCTCTTACCTAACTTTTCGTCTCTTTTTCTCTTATCCCCTTCTCTTTCTCCTGCTTTGACTTCCTTCTCCTCCCCATTTATTACCTCATCTTTGTGGCCTCCTCACCTTCTCTTCCCCCATCTCATCCCATTCATCCACCTCTTGGTTCTCCCTCTTAATTCCTCATTCTTCGTCTCTACCTCCTCTTAGTCATGTCATACTACTTCTATGAAAGTTTGGGTCGGTTCATTATAAGTTGATTAAGTTACATTTAGATTGAACTAAATTATATTCAATCACAAAATCTATTCAAAATATTCACTCCGACATTAAACTAAGTTATACTCATATTAGTTCAATAAATCTTAAATTTTGATTATTAATTATCTTAAGTTAAAAAAAAATAAAAATATCAATCATCTTAATTTAATTTAGGAATATTATTATAATTAATTATTAAAATTAAGAATTTTTTGAATAGTTCTATGATCTAAGTGTAATTTAATTCAATTTCGAGTGTAAATAGGCTAACTTCTACTAAACTAATCTAAAATTTCATAAAACAACTAAGAAATTATTTAAAATAATTATATATTTTATGAGAATTTTATAATAATTAATTATCAAATTTTGGATGTTTTGAACTCGTATTGTGATCAAATATAATTTAGTTCAATTTTGAATATAACTTAGTCAACTTTCACAATCCAAGCTTTTACAAAACTAATAAAACATGATTGCCATATGATTATATTTTTTTAAAAAAATTATGATAATTAATTATTAAAATTTTAAATAGTTTGAACCAGTAATATGATTAAGTGTAATGGTAACTTAGTTAAATTTCAACTATACCTTGGTCAACTTTTTACTAAACTAATCCAAACTTTCACAGAAACACTGAACATGATTTTAAGATTATCAGTACAAAAAAAATTTAATTTTTATAAAATTTAATTATAATAAAATTTATAATATGTTCTGTGATCAAGTGAGTGTAACTACATCTCAAAATTAAAGATATAGTATAGGGGGAGGAGATAGAGGAATAGGAGGAAAGTAAGAAAATGGAGGTCAAAGAGGAGGAAGAGATGACGAGGTAGAGGGGAAGACAGAGAAGGCGAAGGTAAATGACAAAGAGGTGACTAAGGAGGAGAAATGAGATGAGACAGAGAAAAGAAAAGATGAAGAAGGAGGGAAAGGAGGCTTGATTGAATCAATTCAAAATCGGTTCAATTTTGAATGATTTATGAGTTACTGGTTCAATTGATTTTTTATTATTTATAAAAAAATACTCAAGTAAAAACAAATATGAAAGCGATAAAAAGTTAATAGCGAGTTTTTTCGATAAAATACCTTTTTTTTTATATTTATTTTGTTTAGAATTATATGCATCGTTGGGCCAATTCGTATAGGCGTTGGCCAGTCAGTGTTGGTCCAGTCACTTGGAGGCTACAGGAGACGAAGCGGGGATCGAAGCGGAGATAAGGGGAGGAGAGCGAGAGCGAGAGCGAGCGGAGAAAGCTTCACTCTCCGGTTATTGCTCTCACCACCGATTTGGTCGCCAATCTTTATGATATCTGTTACCGTCCGAGGTGGTGAAATGTATTCGAGCTCGATTCCTCTGAGGAGGTTCGGTTCTTCTCTCTCTTCGCGCCGAGGAAGAAGGACAAGAAACATGCTTTCCCCCCTAAAATTTACTGAATTCTGACTGGAATATTCTCTGTCGGCAGTGGCTTATTGATCGCTCGGAGCTCTCCCGACTCCTCTGTTCGTCTTGGTTTGCGCCCAAATTTAAAGACCCAAAGCATTCGGCTCCGCTCCAAAAGGCAGAGATGTCTTAGGGCAAGCCTATCTTCCGGTATGCCCCCTACTTTTCTTCACCAATGTAGCGCTTCATCTATTGTGTTCCTGCTTCTTCTTCTTACCTTGGTGTTTGATGGTTCGCTTGCACTATATATTTTTGTGATGGTCAGAATAATAGGCCTTGTAGGCGAAAATAGACGTAGAATGTGATTTATATTTTTCTTCTGTTTTATCAAGATTTGAGTCCTTGGCTTCCATTATGAAGTGAAAAATCTTTAATTCTGTATCTTTATGAGAAGGATCGTTGGTCTTAATTGAATTAGGCGTGTGGTGTGAGGCCGTCTGATGTAGGACGAGAACGACAGAATATTTTTTTTGATAACAGAGGAACATTCCAGAGAGGAATAGAAGATAGTAATCGAAAGATAATAGGAAAATAAATGGATAACTACCAGACTTATTGTGGCTCAAGGAAATCACTTCCAAGATTAAGGTCTTACACCTTCTCGCATCTCGCACGTGAATGATGAAATCATGCCGTCGGTAAACAAATGTGGCATTGCACCACTTGCACAACATAGGAAAAGAATTCATTTCATTGATCCATTTCTGATTGATTTGCATTACAATGTTCTTGCCCCTTTTTAGAGGCTAAGTACAATAAAAGAAAAAAGAAAAATGTAAAAGTAAAAATTTTACAATTGAATTAAATCAAATATATGATTTGATGTTCCCTTCGAAGAGGATAATATTCTTGATTGATATGCTTCCATCTTCGTAGCAATCAATCTTTCACAAAATCTTTTATCAGGATTTAGAAACTTCAATCACAATCATATTTGATTTTTTTCATATTCTTTTCACATCTTGTTCTTACTTGAGTAAACTAGAAAACTAGATCAGAATTATTCAGTATGTTGCTATGTGGCAACTTATGATATGCAAAATAACCTCTAAACTAATCAAATTTATTTGAATAAAAGATAGAGAAGATTGATTCCGTGTCATATGCTTTTGCTGTGTAGGAATTTGCCCCGAGTTCATTTAATTGAGATATGAATTGGCCTTGATGATAGAACACTTTGGTTAAACCAAGAGCTTTGATACCAAACTGATATAGGACGAGAATGGCAGAATATATTTTTGATAATAGAGGAACATAAAAGAGAGGAATAGAAGATAGTAACTGAAAGATAATCGGAAAATAAATGGATAAGTACCAGACTCGCTCTGGCTCAAGGAGAACACTCCCAGGATGAAGGGTTCGCACCTCCGCATGTCTCGCACGTGGATGATGGAATCATGCAATCGGAAAACAAATGTGCCCTCACACCACTCACACACAAGATGGGAAAAGAACTCATTTCATTAATCCATTTCTGATTGATTTGTATTACAATGTTCTTGCCCCATTTTATAGGCTAAGTACAACAAATGAAGAAAAGAAAAGAAAAATATAAAAGTGAAACAAATTTACAATTGAATCAAATCAAATATTTGATTTGATCTTCCCTTTGAAGAGGATAATAGTTTTGATTAATATGCTTCCATCTTCGCAGAGATCAATCTTCACAAAATCTTTCATCATGACTTGGAGTCTTCAACCACAATCATAATTTGATTTTTTTCAAATTATTTTCATAATTCTTTCCTCCTTGAGTAAACTAGAAAACTAGATTGGAATCATTCAGTATGTTGCCATGTGGCAACTTGTGATATGCAAAATAACTTCCAAACTAATCAAATTTATTTGAATAAAAGATTGATAAGATTGGTTTCGCGTCAACATCTAACTGGGGTCATTATTGTTCACCAAAGCGCTGCTTTTATGATGTTACTCTGTTTTTGGTAGGTTCAAATTTGCCAGACCCAAACTATTTCTAAGATAGGATGCTTTGGCAGCGATATGATGCATATAAAATGTCTAAAATACCATCAAATAAGGTCTAAAAGATTGGACAAATACACCTTTAAACACTCAAAGAGTAGAAAATTACAACTTTTAGCTTATATTAGCTAAATTTACTCAACTGAGACTCTAAGCAAACTTTTTCTACAAAACTAGAGTTCACTTCTATTGGTCTGAGGCTTATATGAAGTTAATTTTGCCCCTTGAATAGAGTAAGCTGCTATTTTTTCAATTCAGCATCTTGGTGATTATTCAAATCATTTTAGGGAATTCCCCAACAAAAACCTGTCATGTGATAATGTGTTTCTAGTGGAAAAAACTTTGGCAAGATGGAAAATTTGTCTTTGTATTTGGATTTTTTTAATCTTATGGGAGCACGACAATACTGTCTGCAAAAGAAAATATTATGGTTATCGTCAACTAAGGTCCTTTTCTAACATTAGGGTATCAGTTAGATGGCTAAACTTCTCAAACATCTTCTGTCTCCTCCTTGATTGTTTCATTCATCTTATGCATGGTTTCTAGTGGGTTTTTCTTCAGTTGAGTTTTAAACCAGATCAATATCCTAAAGGCAGATAGTCAAGATTATCTTACAATATGATATGAATACATGTTTTGCCTTTTATTTTCATAATACATCATGTTAAGGTGTTCTCTATATCTTTTGAGCAACAACGGTCTATAAGATTGAAATTTATGTAGGCTCACATTCAAAAGTTATCTTTCTTAAGAAAGTTAAACATGGTTTCGTTTAAGTTTTAAATATTGTTTTTCCAGATCCACTTCTGGTTCAGGCAGCTAGAGGAAATGCAATAAGTCGGCCTCCGGCATGGATGATGCGCCAAGCAGGAAGGTATATGGCTGTTTACAGAAAGCTTGCCGAGAAATATCCATCCTTCAGAGTGAGATCCGAGACAGTTGATCTCATTGTAGAAATTTCTTTGCAGCCATGGCGAGCTTTTCAGCCAGACGGGGTCATTATTTTTTCTGACATACTGACACCTCTACCTGCATTTGGTGTTCCTTTTGAGATAGAAGATGTAAAAGGGCCTATTATTCAATCACCAATTTGTGATGAAGAAGGGCTTAAATGCTTGCATCCCATTGACCTAGAGAAGCTTCAATTTGTTGGAGAGTCTCTGATGATCTTGCGTGGGGAGGTAGATATCAGCTTTGTTACTCCCAAAACATTCAACAAATTAAAATTTAATATAATCTCCTTAGACTTATGTGTTACTATCTGGAATTATAATTGCAACTTGCATAAAAAATTACACAAAAACAACCATGGGGTTTGTTAATTGACTCTAATAGTGAATCAGCCAGTTGATTTTTTCTCATTATGATACATGAATATGCTTGCTTTAGTACTCGATGTATATGAAAAAAATGAGAAAAAAAAACCAATAGCTTTCTAACAGTATCAAATGGTTCTTTCTACATGTCTCCTAGCCTTTTGGATTTCTTTTTTCTTTAATTGCACTTTGTAAGATGGTTCTTTCTACATGTATGGTGAGCCGTGGTATCATGGGTTGCTTTTTTGCATCTTGGGTGATTAGAGTTTGAGTTATAGAAAAAGTATCTCTACTTGAGCTGTGAGGCTTTGTATGTTGACCCTCCACAAGCATTGCATCAGCAGGAGTGTCATGCGTTAGGACACCCACACCCATTTTTCAGTGTTTTTTCAAGTTGCCTTAGTTAGTAATTGAGCATTAGTTTCAGGATTATTTGTCAATCCTCCCATGGGGCCTTCTTGATTTTGACTTGTGCTCTCTGACCATCTCTGATGATTGGGTAAGTCTTGGATGTATAAACCTCCAGCTCCTTTGCCAAGGCAGTTGAGTTCCAGACTTCAATCTGTTAGTATAAAGTAGTTCAAGGTTTTGATAATGTTACAGGTACATAATCTAGGTACATCAATTATTACATTTGTTGGTGTTGGCTGCTGCAGTTGGTACACTGGTATACGGTACAGTATGCCATGATATTTGACACCAGGTACTATTTGGACATTATTTTTGTCAGTTGCACTATGTAAATTGTGAGATGAGTCAGTTGTTGCTGAATTTCCTTCTCTCATTTCATAACAATTTTAGTTGGGGATTGAGGTTACCTTTCTAGTTGTATGCAGGAAGTTACATTTGAACATGTCATGTTGTCTTTTCTTTTTCTGATTTCTGATCTCTGCTTTTTGTGGCACAGGTTGGGAAGAAAGCAGCAATGCTTGGTTTTGTTGGGGCACCGTGGACAATCGCTACATATATTGTGGAAGGGGGTACTACTCGCACATACACAACTATAAAACGCATGTGCCATACTGCACCACATGTCCTGAGGGCTCTCCTTCTCATCTAACTCAAGCAATATCTGACTATATCATTTTCCAAGTGAAATCAGGAGCTCAGTGCATACAAATTTTTGATTCTTGGGGTGGACAATTGCCACCTCATGTTTGGGAACATTGGTCAAAACCATATATCAAACAGGTAAGGAAGGTCAACAAAATGATTGTTAAGATATGTTTGCTGCTGAATTCTTTTTTCGTCCAACATTTTTGTTTACTGAAATTTTTATTTGGATCTGGTACCTCATTGATTTTTCTTCTTTATATGGGAATTTCTTTATTATGAATGATGTAATTGATCTTATTACATTTATGTAAGAAAGCAAGTATGGTTAAATCCCTTGATCGCAAAAAGGACAAATTACCAGTTTTGCCACCTGATAGTACCTTCAATCATACAGATAGTGAGTTCAGTCCGGAAAGAATGCCCTCAGACACCACTTGTGTTGTATATCAATGGTAATGGTGGTCTAATTGAGCGCATGACTGGAACTGGAGTTGATGTGGTTGGGCTTGACTGGACGGTGGATATGGCAGATGGAAGGAGGCGTCTTGGCAATAATGTTAATGTGCAGGGAAATGTTGACCCCACATATCTTTTCTCCCCCCTTCCTGTTTTGACTGATGAAATCCATAGGTCAGTGGCATTGGTTTCTAGTTAGTACAATATGTGTTAATTATTTTAATTTATGTATTCCTAGCATGCTGGCTTTCTTCCCATGCTTTAAATGTTCTAAATTGCATGTACCAGTTAGCTCTTTGCTTTTCGGAAAGGTCATTTATCTTGTTAAATCCGTAAGGAATTTTATGTTACTTCTGTTTGATGCTTGAACGTTCTTGAAGTCAAATCATACATAAATAATGCGGCTTAAATATGCAGATGAACATAAGTAAATCACTTTGTTTCTGCAGATAGAATGGAAACTCAAAATTTTAAGTCAATTTTGACAACAAATGGCCATGGGTCAACTTGTTCTAAATTTTTATGACATTGAAGCTCTTATGCTCTTATCAGGAATTATTTTGTTTTCCAGAACAGCCTCTACATATTATCCTTATACTATCTATTTTTCTTTGAAGTTTACAATGTGAAAATACCTCTTGTAAATGTTTCATCTGGGAGTTTTCTCTAGCATACATTAATTAATACATGTTTCTCCAATCAATGTGCTGTTCTTAAATCAACTATTTGAATTTTTTGGGGCTGTCACTGCTTGTGGTCACCAAAGCCATCTGTTTTAAATGAAGCAGTTCTATGATACTTCAGAAGCAACTCTGTCAACTTCTTTAATTTACTTTTTCCTTAATTTATTCTGAATGTTCATTATAGTCTAAATGTTCATTATAGCACTCTTTATTTTATTTATGACCCCCAAAAAAATCATTTTTTTAGTGATTGTCTATCAGCAGCAATCTTGAAAGTGGAAAGTACGTGCAATATCCTTTCACTTGATGAACATCTTGCCTGATGATATAAGCAAGTCAAGAGAAAGATGATCTTTCTATATCGGCTTATGCCTGTCCATTTCAATTCATTTCATCACCTTGTTATTTCTGTGTAAATTCATTTTAACTACTCCAGAATTCCTACTTGAGACTGTTTTTTACTGATACAAAATAAACAATGCCATCCTGGACACTCATTTGTGCATAGTAGACTTATCATGGTGATAGAGGTGGTGTCTGAATTTTTATCCTGCCTGCACTTCATTATGCCAAGGAAGACATGCTATTCTTGATGTCAAGGCTGTTTTAAACTCATTTTGAATGTTCACTTGAAACTTGACATCCAGATGTAGTATATATGACCAATTGAAATGTTCATTTACAGGGTTGTGCGGTGTGCTGGCAGACGGGGCCATATACTTAATCTGGGTCACGGCGTTCTCGTCAACACCCCAGAAGAGGCTGTTGCTCACTTCTTTGATGTCGTGAGAAGCTTGAGCTATGAATCTCTTTTTGAAGATGATGTGGTGGCTGACGAATTAGAGCCTTTGACTCGATTGTGAAATTGCGATGATGCTAAATCGGTGAGTCCATCATTTCAATTGCGTTGTTATGTCGCAACTTTGCAATCGGTAGCAAGGCTTGTTAGTGTTGTTGATTCCACATTGTATGCCAACTTCCTAGTAGTTTACTCATTATTTCTTTGCCTGTTACCGCCATGTAGGAGTACACCGTTTTCCTGTCATTGCCTTGTGTTCATATTAGGAAGGACAATTGGCTTAAATTCTCAAACAATGGTCTTTCTTTAACTCTCTGTCCTTTTTTACTCTGATTCAAATGTTCAATTAGGTGATAAAGAAGAGTTCATGCGGGAATTTGTGGTCCTGAGGTTGAGGTATGATTTCTTTTTAAATTTAGCATTTTGATTTTCTTATTATCATTCGTGTTAATTTTAAAATTAATACTTTTTAAAACATTATCAATATAGATTGTTAAAATCTAGCTTAAATCTTCACCAATATAGCATATAGACTTACATATTTATGCTGGTTTCACTAAAATAACCTAGATTACTAGATGTGCATTAAGCTAGCTTAGTTCTATACGAATATAGTGTTGATCTAGAACATACGATCTAAATTATACGGATTCATGTCAGCTATACAAAATATATTCCTTAATATTTATGGAACATAATATTTATTATATTAGTTTTTGAGACTTTAGTTAGTCCTGAAATTTTCTCATAGGACGTAATATTAATTTTTTTTTTTATGTCAAACATATCTAGAAACTTCGATGCATAGTTGTCCCTGAATTTTTTCCAAAGGAGTTAAATTTATTTTTTTTTTTTATGTCAAACATATCTAGAAACTTCGATGCATGTCAGTCCACAAGGATTTTATAGGTCTTTGAGGATGTTAAAGCATGTATTGCTTGCTATACATGCTTTAGCATCCTCCTCTGACGAGAAGGAAATGCAGAAACTGGACTACCACAAAGCTCATAAGGTTGCATTACTATTAAAGGATCTAATATATGCTTTAAAATCCGCCGCTTAACACGTGAAGGAAGTGGCAATGATTCCAAAACCAGCTGTGTTCATCGTTCTAAAGAAAATACTGTGAACCGCGGGACACAAATGGCCACGACGATGACCCAACGCTACCTTTTGTCAAATTGTCCCTGTGAGTTTTATCTCCTTCTCTGTGTGCGTTAATGTGGTCTGCCTATAGGATAAAAAGAAGAGGAAGGGACCTTCCATCTGCCGTAACAGCGAGATCCTATCCTTCTCTACCCCGTATTGGACACTGACCACAATACACGCAGAGCTCGGCATAACAACAAACACTTGGTGGTCCTCCTCCTGTTCTTGTAGTTTCTTGTGCGTTATCGGCGCCGCTGCCGGGACTGGAGGAAGAGGACAAAGTAGGAGGGCGGGTTCATGTGGGCGAACATGGATCGTCTCCTCTTCTCGCTGGGTGCTTCTCATCAACGTCATATATATGGACAACTTGAAACAGGTAGAGAAGTGGCTGCTATACTTCGTACTCGCTGTTTATTGGCAGTGTAGGATGAGGCGCTAATTACTCAACGTGCGTGGGCCCCGCTTTTCCTGCTCGGTTCTCCCAATCCCCAACACCCACCTCACCTCCCTCCATGAGCCAGGCATTTAAGAGCTCCAGCCTGCCACCTTCCCCGTCTCCCCCCCCCGCTCCCCCGTCTTCTTCTCTCCCGATACGGCAGGCGTACTTTCCGCCGCGGGTGCAAGTAGCACTGCTCGCTGCCTCGTCCTTCGACCTCCCCCGAACCGAACGCCCCGTCGGTCGATCACGCGAATATTGAGATGCTTGTTTTCCTACCTTCGCGTGCCCTGCGAGACATCCTACAATCTCCGCGCTGAGCCCCCATTTAATCGATGCAGCTTCGGTTCCATCAATCATAAAGCACAGCGTGGCCATCCTCACCGTTGGATTGCTTATTATCCTTTTTTTTTTCATTTTTCTTGCTGTTCTGATTCGTTTGTCCATAAAAATTCCGCTTTTTATTTTTGAATTATTATTCTTTGGATGTGATATCGAATCTACGGTTAAATAATTTCGGTAGGATTATTTGGATTTTTTTGAAGGAATATGTTCATTATTTTTTGAATATTGGGGAAGAGGATAAATAGAATGAAGGAGCTGGTGGAAGAGAAGCCTACGTCGAAGCCGATGCTGAAGAAGCCACCGGGGTACCTCGACCCCGCGGCGCCGTACCCGGCAGCGCCGAGGCCACCGCCCAGGCGGCAGCCGCTGCCCCCGGCCTTCCGCCAGCCCGGGAAGCCACTTACCCAGCAGCGCCATCGCCGACCGCGGCGCTCCTGCTGTTGCCGCGTCTGCTGCTGGGCCTCCGCTGTGGCCCTCGTCTTGGGTACCTTACTTGCCGTCGCCATGGGGCTCGCCTACCTCTGGTTCCAGCCGCGGTTCCCCTCCTTCCGCCTCGAGTCCCTCAACGCCACCGAGCTCCGCGTCGTCGCCAGCCCCGACGGGACCTTCCTCGACGCGGCTATCAAGGTCGGGATCCTGGCGACTAACCCCAACGGGAGAATCGTGCTGGAGTACGGCGACGGGGACGCCCGGGTGGTGGTGGCGGACGATGACGGTGACGTGGGGGTGGGGGCGGTGGCCATCACGGGGTTCGAGCAGGGGAGGAGGAACCGGACGGTGGTTCGGTTCGCGGCGGCGGCGAAGGGGGTAGCTGTGGATGAGGTGGCTGGGGCGAGGATCCGAGCCGGGTTCAGGAGTAAGGAGGTGCGTTTCGGAGTGGAGTTGAGGACGAAGGTGGGGCTCCAGGTGGGCGGTAAGACCACTGGGAAGGTCCTGATCCGGGTGGGGTGCAGCCCGGTGAGTTTAAAGCAGGGGGTGAGCGGTGGGACGCTGCCCAAATGCCTCTTCTACTTGTTTAGTTGGTGAGCTGCCTCTCTTCTTCCCTATTTAGTATTTCTTGTCACTTCTACCAGTTGACTCTTTTCTAAAATTATGTCTCTTCTTTTAATGATTATTAATTTTTGGAATTCCTTATTCTGTAGTGCTAGGAATGAATTAGTTTTTATTTATTTCAGTATAATTAGTTGGTTTAAACAATGTGAATGATTGACATGTAAAACCTTAGAATGAGTTTGCCATGTCATTTTTAGTCTGTACTTACAAAAAAGGAAAATTTACTTTGTCTTAATGAGATGTAGCGTAGGAACTGGATGAAATGTGATTGAGAAATCAAAATCATCAACGGAACTCAAGTCTCCATGCATGGTTTTATTGCTTTCCTTAACAATGAGGAACTTTTGATTCCCAAAATAGCAAGGAACTTGTAATTACTTTAGGAGACTTGATTTATCCAATAATATAATACAAGGAGAGGTAGAGGAAGCCCTAAAAAGACTTTAATAAAAACTATAAATAAAAATTTAAGTACCTTAAACTTAACTAAACAAATGGTCTTTTATATATTTCAATGATGACAAAAGACCCATGTAGCCGATCACAAATAGTTGGGACTTACATTTTATTGTTGTTGTATTGATCCAACAATAATTTCTAGCCAAAATCTGTTGCTTGATGTATTATCATATGAGATTTTAGTAGGATGACTAGATTGGTTTTGTTTGATTGGTTCTGCTTAGGTCTGGTTAACCATTTGCAGGTTGTCACCTTGTTCCAATTACTTGAAGTTGCGTTGATCTGATCTGGATCGGAAACTGATTAGTTTAGTGCCCCTTGGTTTGAGAATGGCCCAAGAGGCTTCTGTTGTGAAATTTATTGATGGTTCATTCTTCTATTGTATTGGTAACACAGTCTTGAAAATTCCTTGGCATGTCCTTACTCTTTACACCATTCTGAATCACGTATGAGGAATTATCAAACATTGGGTGCCTAAGATCTCTACTTGAGCCTGACTTGATCATGTTGCAGGGTGGGTAGTGTTTGATCTGTTAGTGTTCCTCCTCTTCCCTTATCCCTGAGAAGGGTGATACTTGGACTTGATCTGATAGCATAGCTGCTGTATCTCCTCATTGAATGGTAGATTCAATGTGCAATTTTCTCAAGATATAAGGTCAATTAAGATGGAAGATATCTTGTAGTAATTGCCACTTCAAAGATTATTTAAACAAGTCCTTTATGGTATCTGGTGTTATGCCATGTGGGATGTTTTTGAAACCCTTTTTCTGCTGATTTTGGATACATGTAGGAGATCTTTTTCCGGGTCCATTTTGGAATGTACTAGTCAAGTACACAATGTATTATTATCACATGTTAAAGCTACAAGTCCTGCACTACCTTTTTTGTGTTGGATTTGCTTCAAGACAAGCTTATTAAGGCAACTATAGAAGTGAAATGATTCTATCAACTTTTCCAATCAATTGGATAAATGAAGGTATAGACCAAGATAATGGAACATTTCACCTTTTAGCTTGAGATAGATTATATGTTTACAAGCAAAGGGGCCAAAATCTATATTTTGCTTCATCATTAGCAACATTACATTTGAAAGTATATCGCAAGGTCCTGGGCTCGAATCCCACTTTCGTCACTTACCCCTTGTAAAAAAAAACATTACATTTGAAAAGTTTATTCCAACAAATAATTACATTATTTGGTAAATGATTCTTTGTTGATTAAAGATAGAAATTGTCATCATCTAGCTAGCAGACAGGGTGATGAAGATAAGATTCTTCCTACTGCAAGGAGAGTCCATATGTTGTTCAGCTTTGTATTGGTCATGGAATGCATGCATAAGGATGGTTTTGAAGCCTTACTTGGTTTAAGTATGCATGTATTGTTGGCATATGTTACTTTCTGAGGCTTCACTTGTTGCAGCCGTGGAACCCATGAATGGACAGACATCGATGGGCCACCTTGAGTTAATCTTAACAAGGGATTCTCGTAATGGTGAATTTTGATTGTGGTTTGATTAAGATGTTTCACTAGCCTTTTTTCAGCTTCTCATTTCTCCCAGTATTTTATACTAATTCTTCAGTTTATATTGTGTATCAGATAACCTATGAATTATATGAAGTTTATGCTTATGTACTTTCAATGGACAATCAACTTACTCTAGGAACACATGACAAGGGCAGAGCATAAAGTTTCATATAGGGAGTCCACATATTAACCTAAGGACAATATTTTTGCGATTAAGCAAACTTCTTAGAGTGACATATATGCACAAGGAAAGAAATAATCTGATTATTATTAAATTAAGATTGCTACAATATACCCATAAAAAATATGGTTATATGCACAAAAGTAGCTTTGAGATTTAATGTGTTGGTACAAGTTGTCGAAAAGAAAATTGACTGGCTGTTCAGATTGAAACAAGTGAAGTAATGATGGATAAAACTTGATCTTTCGGCACTTTGAGCCAGATTTAATTAAACATCTAGAAAGTCAGGTAGAAATCAATGTGATGGATACATAAGTTTTTCAAAGTTTTCTAACTTCTAAGAGTTTCCTTATCAAGTTATTATGTGTGCCTAATATTTAAGTAGGCAATTTATAGAAGATGTGTGAGGTCATATTATCATCTTCTAAAACTTTAACTAAAAGTTTATGATTAGAAATGAATAAACAACCTGTACAAAATGTGTTAAATAATTTGTGCATGCTCACTAAATGTAAAATTTCATTTAGACTAAGTGCATTCTTACTGTCTTGCTTAAGAATGACATATTTTTCATACGGAATAGTTATCGATGATAGCATGACATATTTTTCATACAGAACAGTGATTGATGATAGCATATCTTGTTGTGGGTTCCTTTTCCTTTGTTTATCAATCTAATATTTCTGATCATCTATATCATCTGATGTGTTTCTTGTACATGATCAAAATTGACTCTTTGAGCTTACTCTCTACTTTGTGATGTGATTTGTTCTTGTAACAATGTCAGGATTAATTTGCATTGAGAGGGCTTCCTATTTGTATGTCAAAGGAGATGGCATCTGCTGTTGCTGTAAGGCAGATCTGTATTTGTTTTCCCGCTCTTCGAGTTCAGCTTCAACCTGCCAAATTTACGGCAAGCTCACACTGTATCTTCTTAAAAGGTTTGTATTTACACAAATGATTATTGAATACTAATTTGCAAGAGACACTTGATTTCTTTTGTCTATTGTTTTAATAAAATTGTTCTAGATAATCAAGTTCTGGCAGTGTTAATGAGCATCATTATGCAAGATTTATGCCCCTTGTATCTCAAAAAATAAATTGTACTTGAGACTTCAAAATTATATGAGAACATGCTGCAAACCACCTCTCATGTTCAATGTTACCATGTTCTCATTTAGTTTTGCTGAAAAATGTGTAAATAGTGAGAAAAAAATATGTGAAGGAAGATGTTTGCTACCTACTGGTGGAATCACAACCATTGAAGTTCCTGAGAATAAGCAGACATTACAATTTCTGTGAGCTCAAACAAACTCTAGAGATCTTTTTATTAAACCATTATGTCAGATATTATGAATATGAATCTTAACGGCTTTCGTGTTGTTCTTGAAACATTTATTGCATCCATCTATTGCAAGATAAGTTGCATGAATTCCTGGACTGTATCTGTAAGCTGTCACATAAACATTACTGTGTTAGATTTTTTTGTTCTTCTAATATTAGTTTATTCTTTGACAATATTGCTAACCCAGTCTTTATCATAGTTTCAGATGATGTGCATGCGGTTGAACTCTCTATTAGGAAAACTTGAAGAGTTCAAATTTGAAACAAAAAAACATGTAGCATTAGCTGCTATTAAAACTAAAGTTAGCAACAATTTGCAGTTATTATGCATGCAGACATATGATCAGATTGCAGCTATTTGTTGGTCTAAAGAATGGTAGTGGCAGTCTAGGCAAGAGCTTTCATCTTTCAACTGAGTGTGATGGTGAAACCATGAATCACTTAAAAGAGATACTGATAGTGTTACTTGTTCTGCATCTGACACTCGAGATAAACCATCCTGAGTAATAATGTTGACTGAGGTGAGGATAGCAGGGAGGAAATATATTCTATTGTTTAGACTTTGGTGTTGACTTCTTAGACACCAGGATCATTGATTGCAACATCAAATGATGGTGGCTTCATCTGTGATCCATTCAAATAATTAATCTTTTAGATCAGTTGCTCAAATCTAGATCAACAGATCAACCTAGTTTAGTTGTCACTCTGGTTTCCTCCTTGTTGGCAGCTCTGCAATAAACGAAGAAAAATAGGTTTTGCAATCACGGTCGTGCATTTGCACGTTCATTTATTTGGGTTCAATTATAAGGATTTATTTCTGTCACTCTTTCTAGCAAAAGATGATGATGATGATGATGTCCAGATCTAGTGAGGATTGACAACGTGGACGCCATCATCACGATCTCAACTCAGATGAAAAAGATTGATGGTTAATTAGGTCATCAGTAGTCAGTGTGAAACCTATCTAATCTTATTAGTATAAATATAAATTATGGGTTAATTGTATATATATATATATATATATATATACAATTAACCCATAATTTATATTTATACTAATAAGATTAGATAGGTTTCACACTGACTACTGATGACCTAATTAACCATCAATCTTTTTCATCTGAGTTGAGATCGTGATGATGGCGTCCACGTTGTCAATCCTCACTAGATCTGGACATCATCATCATCATCATCTTTTGCTAGAAAGAGTGACAGAAATAAATCCTTATAATTGAACCCAAATAAATGAACGTGCAAATGCACGACCGTGATTGCAAAACCTATTTTTCTTCGTTTATTGCAGAGCTGCCAACAAGGAGGAAACCAGAGTGACAACTAAACTAGGTTGATCTGTTGATCTAGATTTGAGCAACTGATCTAAAAGATTAATTATTTGAATGGATCACAGATGAAGCCACCATCATTTGATGTTGCAATCAATGATCCTGGTGTCTAAGAAGTTATATATATATATATATATATAATCGAGTAGGATCAAAGCCTTGGTTCATCTTAGAATATCTTATGACATAATAATGCCAATATATTTGTTGAGTTGGAGTCGTCCTGACCACTGTTTAGTATGCCATCCACGTGTTAACATCCCATCACCGGTCACAATATTGATAATAGCTTGCTATTAGCAGTAACGGAACAATGGCTTCTCTCTCTCTCTCTCTCTCTCTTAACGTTCTCCTTCTGTAGCTGTTATTACAGAAGAGGTCGATGGTTTAGGCGATGGGCTCCGATTTGGAGGTGTGCCCTGCGCTCCGCCACCACGGCAACCACTTCCTGGCCAAGCTCTTCATCTCCGGCCTTCTCCTCGGTGCATCCTTCACCCTCCGCTCTTACTTTAGCGAGTACAACGCTGTCACCAGGATGCTCTCTCAGTTGCCGTGGCGAGCGGATCATCGACGTCGGTCGACGCTGGAGAAGCGAAGCCTCAGGAAGAAAGGTACGAGGTATAGCTTCAAAACATCAAAATACCTTAAATATATGGATCCTACTCATCCTATTATTAAAAATAAATTTATAATACAGAAACATTAATGTCAAGGATTAAAATCTAATATATCTTAGATATGAGAAAAGAGATAGCTTATCTTTATTCAACATGCTTATATCAAATCGAAAAGAAATGCTTATCTCTATTCAATATTCAAGATGGGTCGAAAACCCATCTTCGATCCATGCAAGAAGCTAGCCCTCTTCGTCTCGCTTACTTGTCGCAAGGCTACCCTTATTGGTGGAGTTGTGTTTCAAAAAATCACAAAAACACAAACCTTCCTTATATAAGGGCGGGATTATAAAGGCATATTGGATATTCCTTTGTATGAAGATCAATATTTAAATATTTGATTAGAATCTAATTATTATTCTTAATATATCTCATCAATTAGGTTGTAAGCCTAACCATTCTCCCACTTGACTCGTAAATCGAGAGAGATGTAAAATAAAATTTTTAAAATCATAATAATAAAATAAAATTATTTTAAAATAATTTTATTTTATTAGATTTTGAATTTTGAAAAATAATTTATACATGCATAATTTTATAAAATATATTGATATATCCAACAAATATCATAATACTATCAATCGAGTCATAGTGGTTATATGTCATTTGTGTTATAATTCTTTTTATGTACTATAATACTATCAATTCTTTTCAATACAGTCTATAACGATCCTTATAATTTATCTTGTTAGGTAAATCTTATTATTATGTACAAGCATAATATGTACATACATAAATAAAAAATAAGATAACAAAAATAATAATTTTAATTATGTAAATAAAAATATTAATCATAATGTTCATTCAAATATCATAACCATATCTTTTATAGATGGCTTGTAAACTCAATTATAAGAACATGTTTTTTAAATATCTTATATTGTAAGGCTTTAGTAAATGGACAAGTAATCAATAATTAGAATTCAAATTCTTAACCGATATTTAGTTGTTTCTAAACTTTTTTCCTAACCACTAAGTATTATGTGTCGATATGTTTAGAACCACTAGAATACTTATTATTATTAGAGAACAAACTATCACGATATATCATAAAATATCTTTAACGACTTGATAATTGAGTCTAACCACTTAATTTGTAGTATCAAAGAATGTTATTAAATCAACTTTCATTATCAATAACATAATAATATATTACTTTTTACTTTTTTATAAATTATACCTCCAACTAATATAATATAAATCTTAAAATAAATTTCTTATTATTGAAGTAATTTATAGAATCAACATATGAAAATATTATTATTTTAAGTTGATCTAATCTCTTATATATAAGCATATAATCCTTCGTCCCATATAGATATTTTATTATTTTTTTATGACCTTTCAATATTTTATTCTTATGTAACTATAATTTCTATCCAATATTCTAACTGTAAAATTGATATCTAATCAGTATAGATTTTAACATATAGTAGAGTTCTAATTGTGCATGCATACGAAATACCTTTCACCTCATTCTTTTCCAAGTCATTTTTAGGACATTAGTTTACTTTGAATTTTTCACTTGTAGTCATAGGTGTAGCATTTATTGAGCACAGTTGTATATTAAATTTCTCTAAGATTCATTCAATATATTTTTTTTGATATAGTTTTACCAATCATTAAGGTGCATTCCTAAATATCTGTATGCTAATAATATAAGTTGTCTTATTTATATTAATCATAAAAAAAATTCTTGATGAGAAAGTTATTGGTTTTGCATAGTAAATCAAGATCACTATCCACATACAAAGCCAAAACAATAAATTTATTCAGATACATAAATTGATCAACAACACATTCATTTAATCCAAATGATATAACAAATTGTTTAGAAGCTTGTTTAAGGTCATAAATTGATTTATTAACTCTACAAATTAATTTTGTTTTCTTTTTTTAAATCCTTCAAGTTGTTCCATATATATTTCTCCATCTAAATTCCTATTCAAAAATATTGTTTTTACATCTATATGATATAACCTAATATTATAATTAGCTAGTAAGGCCACGATAATTCTTAATAAGTTCTTTTTAAAAACTAGAGAAAAGATCTCTTTATAGTCAATATTTTTTTTTTAGGTACAATATTTAGCTACAAGTTTAACTTTATATCGTTTGATATTACATTTTAAACAGAGTTCAGTCTTAAACCCAAATATAATTGACTCTTTCATAATTATTAGGCAATTTAACAATATCCTAAACACCATTTTGATTCATTGAATTTAACACTTCTTTCATTACATCATATTATTTTTCAAAATCATTATTTTTTTACTTTTATATCATAATCTGATTATTATAGATATATCATATAATAATAAAAAATAACATGTCTCATATCTCTTTGAGATTTACTCCTATTTCAGTTGATTTGACATTCTATTAAGTTGTGATTTTATAAAAAATAGCTTAGCAAGATCTTTCAATGAAATTGAGAATAAATAGTTAATCAGTTAAGGTGAAAGTCAACGGCAATGGAAGTCAATTTTAATCCTATAATCGATTAAGATGAATCTGTACTATTAAAGTGTTAGCTTTAAGGCTAAAAAGAGGATCGCCCTGGTTACATAGCTCAATTCCTTGCTTATAGCTCTAGGCTAAAAAAAGGTTTATCCAAGATATATAGTTCAATTCCTTTCTTTAGGTAAGAAAGGTGTTGGTTATGATTATTCTACAAGTTTATTAGTGGCGATATTTTCATCACGTGAAATTTTATCAATATTATTATGTTATTTGTTATCCTTAATTTATTTAATAATTTGAGAAACAACCTCTGGATAACCAATGAAATATCTAAAAATAGTTTTTAGATCTAATTTCTTTTTTATGTGGGTTAAAGACTCTTATGTGTATTGATCAATCCTAAATATATAATTATTTTTGGACAACTCCAAACATATAAATGTTTTAAACTAAGTTTTCTACTAGTCCATAACTCGAATTGAGTTGATGTAATTAACTTACTAGAGATCTTATTCATGATATACATAGCAGCTTTAAGAGTTTCACCCGACATTGAGTTAGGTATAAAACAAAAAAATCATCATGCTTTTAACAATATTCATTAGGGTATGATTACGCATTTTAGCAACATCATTCTATTATAATACTCTCGATAATGAATATTAAGCACAAATACTCTATTTTTATAAAAAAATAACAAATGGATTAGAATTCTAAAAATTCTATCACCCCCGTTGGATTTGACTATTCTCTTTATTTCATTTATATACACATAAATATGTCAATAGTATAAGATCTTACATGAATTATATATATAGTTATATTTCAATATGTCAACTATAAAGGTGATAGAATATCTCTCTATAAAATAAGAAACATGAAGTGATCCATAAATATAAGTATATATAATCTCAAGGAGTTCTTTAGACTATGTTTTATTCTAATATGTAAACTCAAAATTTATAAATTTTGTATAAACCATCATATAAAATTTTATAATTAATTTTTAATCATAAATATACTGAGTTTATCATCATCAGAAAAAGATAATATTAGATAAAAACTAAATTTCTAGAATTATGAAAATATAACATGTATTATTAAAATACATCAAATGAATCATCTTTAAATATAGAAGATAAATACTCACTATTATCATTTTCACTTCATTGTAATAATGAATCTTTCATGTTATTTTGACTCCTGAGTCAATAAATCATTGTAGATCATTAGTAATATAAATTAAAGTGCTAGAATCAATTCATGTAACACCCAACTCATAGTTCCACCCATACCCTTCAAGCATAACTAAAGTAGGATGCCATATTTTTATTTTCATTTCTACTATTATACAAAATTCTATAATTAATTTTTATTAAATCATAAATAAAATGAGTTTATCATCATAAAAAAAGATAATATTAGATAAAAACTAAAATTATAGAATTATAGCAATATAACATATATCTTCGGGATCCATCAAATGAATCGTCTTTAGTCGTAAGTGATAAATACACACTATTATCATCTTCTCTTTAATATGATTCCTTGTAATAATAAAATTTTATTGTTATTTTGGCTCTCAAGTTAATGAATCATTACAGATTATAGGTAATATAAATTGAAGTGTCAAAATTAATTTATGTATATTTATATGTATATATATGTATACAT
>LVTN01000907.1:18561-83187 GCA_001649415.1 Musa itinerans | reverse complement strand
TTTTCTTGCTGCAATGCTGTGCTGCATTAGCTCCACCAGAATTGTTTGTCGAGAGAATTCAAGAAAGATTTGGATTAGTTAATTATACATCTTTGAGTCTTTCAGAGTGCAATGAGTAAGTTTCCTTTGTTTCTTGCATTTTTTCAAAGCGAGATAAGTGACCTTTTCCAGTACTTTGGATATTTCTAACATTTTTTTTATTTTTTTATATTAAGTTCAAGGCAATAGTTTCTTTTATAATTTTGGATACATGCAAAACTTATAATTTTGCCTTTTTAGTTGTTGCTGTGAACCAAAAATGTTATGGGTATAATGCAACCGTAGTTACTTTGGCCTTAATCATTGCCATGATTTCAGCAAGGTGCTGGGTTGTGTGTGTGTGTGTGTGTGTCTGTGGATATAAGGTCGACATGGCATTGGTACTATATGTGCACCTTAAAAGGTCATGATCGAAGTGTTTGTGAGATGTCATATCTGTTCCCAGCTGGTATCCCATTGACAGGGTAATCCCATGACAATGGGTATAATATTTGCAGTGTTGTTTAGAAGAAAGGGGAAAAAGCAAACGGTATGTTGAGCACTTGTCATTGTTAAAATTAATAGGATATGCCAAAATGCAAGAATAAGATGTTGATGAGTCATGAGTGAATTGATTGCATGGACAACTCTTACTTTTGAGGAGCCAAGAGTTTTTGAGAGAACTTGTCTTGTGAGTTTGGCTAGTCAATACTGGTGACCTCTGGAGGATTTGCAGGATGAAGGATTGAATCTAGGGTCAGCATAGACTGCACAAGTTTGATGAACAAATATGAATGTGTTGGTCGGTTGCTGTCTTTTTTTTTCTTTCTAGTTTTGGCTTTCAGTCATGACTACTAGTGATGGTGATTGAAAAGTTCTTGAGTTTTTGTCACATCATAAGGTTGTACAGTCTTGTCTCAGCTTGGATTGCAAAATCACTACATTTGACATTTAACATGCCACATGGTGGATCCTTCATAAGCTTGCCAATGAGTATTAGTCAGATAAGCCATTTTCATATATCTTAATTTTGAGTATCCAAAAATGGATTTCTGGAAACTATTTGATTGAAAAGTGATCCCTGTGGGAACCTACAAAGTTCTGTCATTATTTTCTACCTTAGATTAATGTCCCCTTTTTCTACCTTAGGTTAATGTCCCCTTTTTCATTGGTTTGTAGGTAGAGCTGGGAAAAACCTATTCTGTTGTTTCCTTTGACATCATTATTTATATGAACTTAAGAATCTCCTTTAGAGAAAGAGCCAGTTTTGGAATTATGGCTGGTTTTTGTATACATGCTTGGCAGTCCACTCTTTGATTGAGCTTCAACTTTTGATTGTGGACATAGCTACATATGCGGATACTTTTCATATACATGCTTGGCAGTTCACTATTTGATTGAGCTTCAACTTTTGATTGTGGAACAGAGCTACACATACTAATGGAGCCAAACAATCATCTTTTTGATTAATCATCTTGATTAATTGTGACCTTCGACTTCAATCTCAGTCAATACTGTTGCTGTCTATTTATACGAATAGGATTAAATTTGCAATTGTTTTTTATTTTATTATTCATATGCCATACTGAAAAAACACATTATTCACAGGTATGAGGCAGTTCTGGTGCAAGAGATGCTTACTCTTATCATACAGGTTGTCAAAGAGCGCCGGTTTTCTGGCCTTTCTTCTGTTGATAATTTGAAGAGAGAATTAGTTTATAAACTCACTGTTGGTGATGCCACCCGTAGCCATCTGGTGAAGGCTCTTCCTCGTGATCTTTCAAACAGTGATCAACTTCAAAATGTTCTGGATATGCTTGCCACATATTCGAATCCATCTGGCATGAAGCAGGTTATGGTCCATAACATACTATGCTTCAGATTTCTTGAAACTTGGTCTCAATCAATAAACTAAACTGATGATTATTGAATTTCAGGGTAAATATTCACTTCGAAAAGCTTACTGGAAAGAGTTGGACCTGTATCACCCTCGCTGGAATTATAGGGACTTGCAAGTGGCAGAGGAGAGATATTTTCAGTTCTGTAAAGTCTCTGCTCGAAACATCCAGTTGCCACAATGGACGAACATTTATATTCCCTTGAAAACAATTTCTAGAATAGCTACATCAAAAGCAGTCCTCAAAATTGTCCGTGCAGTTTTCTTTTATGCTGCATTTGTGGATGTTTCACTTGCATCTCGTGCTCCTGATGGAGTTCTTATAACAGCTTTACACTTACTTTCTCTTGCTTTAGATATTTGTGGCTCACAGAGTCAAACACGTAGTACTAAGTATGGTTCTGGTATTGATTTGTCACATCCTGACCACTCATTCATGGAAGTTTCACATTATGTGGAAGATTTACCTCCTATACTGGCTCATGCTACTGAACAACTTGACATAGCTGCACATGGTGAGTCAGCATTGTGCAAAAACCAAAGCATGTTATCCTTGCTAGTTTTACTGATGAGGAAATACAAGAAAGAAAGTGACAGTCATTATTCTGAGACGAGGCATTGTAACATTTCATTACTCGTCGAGACATTATTGAAGAAAATTGCTGAACTGAACACCGATTGCTTGGTTATGCTTCAAAGAATAGCACCAGAAGTGGTCTATCATATGCGCAAGCAGCCTGCAGAAGATTCTCCAGAGAGGTCAGCATCGGCTTCTGATGCTGAAGAGCGGCGGGCAAAAGCCCGAGAGCGACAGGCTGCTATAATGGTAAGATTTTGTGGTCTTTCCTGCTAGTTATTTTAGACTGTTATTTTCTTAACTCTGTTCTGTCTTTGTGAACTTAAGTTTCCACTTTGATCGTAAGGAATTGTAATATCTGCTATGTATGATCTGTTTGGTGCAGAAAACATTGATTGAATTGGACTTTATAAACAAGTATTAATATGAAGTAGCTTATGTATCTACTGACACTTGTATCAGTTAAATGGCTCAATGACATCTTACTATCGGCACAAGAGTATACCTTATTTTTGCATCATGTTTAAGAGTTATTTTGATATTTATGATGTCGGGTGAATTTAATAAGGAATCTGTTTGTGCTAGTCATGATGGTACTGGGTTCGATATGCTCACAGATGTTACCCATATAAAGTGCATCATGTGTTGTGGCATCACACCAGATCTGCCTGGCAGGTCAAGCACTTAGCCACTTATGTATGAGTGCTGGGAGCCTGGGACAATTCTTGGATTATACACATCCAGGAAATATGTTAACAATCAAAGTCATAAGCTTCAACATTCAGGTTTGGGCAACATGAAAATTTTCTTCTATTCAGCTTCATGATGTAGCATCTTTCGTTGATGTCTGGGTGATTTTTGTCTTTCCTTGCTGTGCCTCCATTGTGTTATATTCACCTGTCATGAAATGACTTTGTACCATCAATTTTATGACTGGAGATGCGTGTTAAATAACTTGAAATATTTATCAGTAAGGGAGGTAATTCTGGTCCTTATGAAATATAAAATGTGTCGTGCAGCAGCCAGATCCTTGACCACCACTTCTAGCCTAGGCTATTATTGAGTGAGATGATGGTCAGATGATGTTTAATGACTCTTGTATCCGTGTTGACAGTGAGACATTGATTTTAGAAGAACTTCCAAGTGATTTAATTGGAACAAAATTGAATTAGAAAATTTCTATTTTCTAGTGACTTGCAAATTGAATTTCATCATCATTTCTAGTAGCTATATTAGGAAGTTTATAGGGTGAAAAGATTGAAAGATTGGGGACTAAAATAGAGCTATTGTCAAGGGATCAAAAAGTCATGAAGGTTTTTATTTTCCCATCATAACAAATACACATCATGATGATTTACTTTGATAACTCGGGTGCCTCGTTATATCAACATGTGAAGATGAAAATGAAGGCGACTAAACTGTAGGAAGCAATGGTTAAACTTGGTCCTACTCTACCAAGCTGCAGACAAGCTGACTCTCTTTACAGAGCCAGGATTGATCAAGGAAAATGGTCCATATGATGTTCAATGACTACAATTTCAATGATGGCAGCTAAAGACTATTTTAGATGAACTTCCAACTAATTTTCTGTTTGAACAGCAGATTCTGTTTTTTTTAAATTATTTTCTAGTAATTTTCATATTGATTTTTGTCGTTATTTTTAATAATGAGTTTATTTGTGTCTAATAGTCCTCATAAGTTGTAGAAAAGGTTAGACAGGCTGATGATCTGTTATGATATGTTTTTGGAGAGTTTTAGATATCTCTTTTGGTGGAAATTTAAATGATAAAGTGGTTACTATAAATGCGAAACTTTTTTCTACAGTACCTTTTGACTGGTTATATTTACAATGCGATCTAAGGGCTCATGCTAGGACATTCTTTTCATTTTCATGTACTAAATAATGGCTTAATTCTGTGGCTACGTCCTTTTTCCTCAGATGCAGTGGTAGGAGGGTCATAATGTCATATCCTATCATTATGCATTTAGTTGGAAGTGGTGTATAAGATGGACATGGGAAATGATAAAAAGAAATAAAGGGGGCAATGATGAAGGTGAGGATGGGCTTTTTGCAGGTGCTATGTTTAGCTTCAATCATCAATTGTTCATTGCAGACCTCTGGATGTCAAGGCCCTTATGGATGAAGCCCTAATTGTTCATCAGAGTTAAGCTAGGACTTAGCATAACATACCGATATAGATATTGTTTGAGCATTAATATAATGGCAACCAGGAAATTATGCTTGGGCATATTTTTTAACTTGCAATGTTCATTTTACTTCATAATAATGATAAATAAACTTTACCTTTCTTTTAGTTCTTTTATAGATGTTAGAGCTGTGTCAATTAATCTACTATAAAATTCCCTTGGAGTGGAGCCAGAAAAGCTTTCAAATTACAAATTTGCAGGAAATAAATACACTTCCTACTAGCTTCGTGCCATTATTATCTGGTGGAGGGAAATGATTTCCTGGATAATGTGACTGCAGTCTTCCATCACACATAAATGGAAGAATAGAGAACGAGCTGTAAATATGCATTTGGTGTCATTGTTTTCGGTTGATAGGAATATATATGACCTTTAGAGTTTTTGATGTCACTCCATGCTTAGGCTTGGAACTACTCCAGTCTGTTTATTTTAACTATTATATGTGAATGAGCTTCATGAGGTTCCACTTTTCTGGTTATCTGAGATATTACTGGAGTGTGTAAAGTTACAGAATGCAAAAGTGGCCCTGTTGTGGATGTGTAACATTAGTATGTTATGGCCCTAAATAAACATTCGATAAAATTCATGACTAGCTTATGGTAATTATTCATCACTTGTTAGGCACTAGAATCTCCATAGCTATTTCTTGGCAGTTGTTTTGTCGAAGTGTACAAAGGATCGGATGTTGCTTAGTACATATTGTCATAGCTATTCATGAACATGGCTCATAGGCTTGATAAAACATGTTGCTGTCATTTTAACTGAAATGTTTAGGGTTTTGGTTGAACATTTTTACGATAAGTAATATTTTTCTTTTGCTTTCTGGATACATTGAAGAAAAAAATGAGAGCTGAACAATCAAGATTCATGGCCAGTTTGAAGTCAACACCTAACAGTGAAGCAGATGGCTCGATATCCAAAGAGGAAAAGTTAGACCACGAGGACAATGTTTCTGAGGAATCAGCAATTGTTTGCTCTTTTTGTCGAGATCCACACTCCCAAAGTCCTTTGTGTTTCCTGATTCTTCTCCAGGTTAAGATATACTCCTTCCCGTGCATTTGTGATTTTTTTTGTCCATAAAGTTGGTTTTCAAAGTATGCTTAAAAATTGATAAAATTATCTATTAAAATTTGTTTAGTATTATTTGATTTTTTTCTTGTTTGTTCTGTTTTACAGTCGATGAGTTGTGAGCCGTTTGGCTTGCTGATATTTTAGTCGCGTATTTACCTTTCTGATTGTTAATTTTAATCATTGGCATATTTTGTTGTAACAAGAAATCCTGTCTTACAACTTTTGTTGAGAGAGCTCCTCTGTCCTGGGAAGATGTAGGCCAGCAAAATGAAATTCCTTCAACTGGTATAGAAGGATCAAATGGTCCAGGTGGATCTGATTCAAAAAATATAGTGCAGTCAATTCAGAATGTAGGTGTTGAATTCCCCTTTGACATGGAACCTGCAGAAGTTGATAGGTCTTTGGTCTTTCTGAATGAACAACTGCCTGCTTTTAGAAACATTCAACCACTCGATGTCTTTCCTGGTACTGACACAGAACTTAGTGCATCCCTTGAGAGTCTGGAGGATGATATTTACCGGTCTATTATAAGGGATATGCACAATTCTAAATCTATTTTAGATACTCTGGATGCTGAAAAGAAATATTTAACCAAGGATGCTGTATTGGGTTCAAGAAAAGGAAGCATTGCAGAATTTTTTGCGCTTGGCGAGTATGTTTTAAGTCTATCAAGAGAGTCAAAACAAAATCACTCTTTCATTTTTGGCCCTCAACGCATTGTGAATTTAGCATCAAGGTCAACTGCTTCAAGTACTACGATTAGTGGATTTGGTCCAAGTGATTGTGATGGAATTCATATTTCTTCTTGTGGGCATGCTGTGCATCGGGAATGCCATGATAGATATCAGTTGTCTTTGAAGCAAAGGTATGTGATGCAAATAGACCCTGGATCTTGTTGACATATGATATTGTATTTTTTATAATTCAGATCCTTGAATCGTGCAGGCTGTTGATAATACAAATATAAAATATCCATTTTTTGCAATAACTAATTTTACACCTTGAGGAGGGAAAAAATATAAGGTTATATAATTTTGCTAAATAAAGTTGCAGAAAATTTATGCCAAATGTAGATGATGCTTTCTAATTTTCACATAATCTTAAATTTATTGTTGGTTTTCAATACTAGAATTTTTATCTGGTTGACTTCTCTATAGTAAAAACAGAAAATACATTGTAGGATGTCATACTCAAGGGTGTACGTTACGTATGTTCCTGAATGTTTTACTAAATGCAACAAAGAAATAGCACTTTCTCTTCTTGATCTCACAGGTCTCATTTTCTAGCTGTTGATGTATTAGTGATCAGTTAATGATAGGAATTTTAACAGCGGAATCTGGTAATGTATCAAATATCATGATTAACTTATTACGGGAAGACAGTCTAGAAGCTAACATCCTTGTTTTTTTTACAATGGCTATGGCCATAATCCATGCCATCCTTTGTCATTTAGTTTCCTTCTGGTATTTATAAGTTGAACTAGTCAATAGTTGACAACTGCAATACTGAACATTCTATTTGAGGACACATTAATCTATTCCATGGAAGTCCTTCATGTAATTTACATTTGTCCATCTACCAAGAGGACTAGGATCATGAGAAACACTTGTGGACAGATCAATGAATATAATAATAAAAAAGAACAGACAAAAGTGAACAAGCTTGATCGTCATAAGTTTCTGTAAATATCATGCAAAGATTCAAATTTGATTTGTAGCACTGACATTTTCTGTAAATGATTGCTGTGGAAGTTACACAATTGGTTAGTGGTACCCACATCATATTTGATGCATGCTAAGGTGTTATTTCAGGGTGCTATTTATGCTAATGTTCTATTGCAAGACATTGGTGCATGTTACATGCAAGTGCATGCACCTTCTTGTGTATTAGTGGTCCAAGATGTAGCTTACTGCATGTGGCGATTAGATGTAAAACAAGCTTTTCTCTGCTCATGGATTCAAAGTTCTTTATCCTCTTGAAGTCAGCAGTTGAAATTTTTTATATATCTTCTGGTAGAAGTGCAGCAACTCTTTACTTATGTAAGCTGTAATCCTTGTGTTAATGTCCCTCTATTTTGAGGTCTAAGTAGACAGAGTGTTTAGCATTCTGAGCTAGACAAGTAAATCAAACCAACTTTTGAAGGTAAAAGGGCATTCGAATTATTATGATTTCCTCACTATTATTCGAAAGCTTTTACTATGTATGACAGTAGCACTCATTATACTGTATTATGAATTATATTGTCAATCATCATTTAAGTACCTCTTACTTTTATTGTGTTTGGTTATAGAGCTAATGGAGGTTATCTGATATAATCTATAGATACTTTTGTGGTTGGTTTGAATTTGTTTTGTCTCATAGCTAGCCTATTCTGATTTTCAGAGACTCCTTAACTTAGTGATTTAACAGATTTGGATCCTTAGATAAAATGTATTTACAGAAAGGAAAGCCCAGATACTTTTTAGCAATTATTTTCAAGTTCAATATTGGAATGAAAATTATCTTCTTTTTTCCCAAGTATTAATATTGTCAGTGGACGTTCCATAGGCTGGAAAAGAATGGTTAATGGTAGTCTTGAATAAAAAAAATAATTTTAGTGCATACTAAATCCAAGGAGACAGCATGTATCTCAAATTATTCTGAAATTCATTAAATTGCTGAATAGTTTTAGTTTCATTGGCATTGTCATAGAAATTATGAGTCCTTGGAGTTAGATTGTGATGAATGCATCATAACAACTGGTGGCTTCTAATTACTATCAGATCAGCATGAATTTTAGTTTGGATTATTTGCCACTCTTCCCTATCTTTTTGTGTCTTATATGGTGAGGAAAGCTTAGCTTCTATGGTCTTCAGTTTAATTGAAGTGCTTTTTTGTTTTGTTTTGCCTTTTCCTTCATTTGTGATTATATTGTATTTGTAACTTGATATTACAGTATTGTATCATGCAACATTTATCCAGTAAAGATAGTTTTGCTATCTCGTCAATAAATTGTTATTTAAATTTCATGACCTTATAGTTCACTCTTCTTTACCCTAAAGTCACATAATAGTACCCTAGTTCTGTTTAAATATATTTCTATGACAAAATCTGTGTCTCCGAAAAAAACAATTTTGTTTGTTATTACTTATTAAGTTTGTGAAGCAATAAATATTTAGAGAAGGTGTTTAGATTACCAAATTTAATTGATTGTGAATATGGCAGGCATAGTTCATTCACAAAAAAAAAAAACCCAGATGTTATACGATTATGAAATACTCTTTTGATAAGATACCGACATTATAACTTTTCATTTATCTTCTTTCATGAAGTGAAAGTTAATTTCATGTGTTTGGTTATCTCTTGTAATTTCAGATACATTGGGAATCTTGGCTTTGAAGGAAGTCATATTGTGGATCCTGACCTGGTAAATCTTTTTGTCATATTCTTGTTATTGTACTTTCTTTAAATTGTTTAGTTACGTTGACTTTTTTCTTACTATCTTTAGATGGTTTTGTTACTTCGTCTTTTTTGACTTCAGGGAGAGTTACTTTGTCCAGTATGCCGGAGATTTGCGAACGCCATCCTCCCAGCACGCACTGGTTTCTCCAATAAACTTTCAACGACAAAAGAATCAGCCTTCAGCAGTTCAATGCCAAATGACGTTCCTTCAACCTCATCAGATATGAACTGTAGCAACTTACACATTGTTCTTGCATCATCTCTTCTTCAAAATACAGCAAAAATTGTTGGACAGTGCAGAAATCTAAAGGTTTTGTCTGGAAAAATTAATGAGACCATGAATTCAGTTTTAGAGCCTTCCCTCAGAAAATTGTATATGCTGTATTATTCTCACAGTTACAGTAGTTTGTCAGCCCCTGGTTGGCTCAGTCGATCCTTAATTCTATGGGACACACTTAGGTACTCAGTTACATCTACAGAAATTGCTGCCCGGGCAAAGTTGAACACAAATTCACTTGGATCTCAATCTTGCTTAGAATCTTTGACTGAGGAACTTCGCTCTTCTAGTGGGTATATAATGTCAGTTCTGCTCCATGTTGCTCAGTCTGCCGGCAGTTCTAATTGTCTTGAAGTTCTCTTGAGGTTCAGCAGTCTTCAACTTCTAGCAGGGTCTATTTGTTCTGGTGTGTCCGGTGATAATTACTTGTCCAATGGAGAAAAGCAAAAAGGTATTGATAGTGACTTGCACCTTTTGTTCTGTTACAATAAGAAATAATGTTATCCTTAGTATATGTAGCACGCAGATTATTTAGTGTCATTTTGAGTTTTTAAAAAGCTTTTAAGCAAATATTAGATGGGGTATGGATTTCTTAAATGTATTATCATGTTGCTAAGCTATTATCCAATTTGTAAAACAATCTCTCTCCTATATAATGATTTTCTAAAGATCCCTTGCACGTCGATGAAGTTACTCTTTTTAGTAGTGTGCTTTAATAGATGAGTGATCTTTACATTCTTGGGAAGCTGATATTTTTTGTTTTTTATACTTGACTATCTTGTGTAAAGTTGACTCATTGATGAATAAGATGAAAATTGGTAGTCCGATAAGAAGACAAAATTTCTGATAGTTTTGTTAATAAGTTTTTGTGTACAGTTTCATTTCTCATGTAACATGAACAGATTCTTCTATCTGAAAGGGGAACAACTGAGAAATTATAAGTAACTGCTTGATTTGTATTCATCGGAATTGTTATAAAATTGTCAATCCAGTTCCAGTTGTGAAATTGTAGGCATACTCTTGCAATCATGGTGAAAGTTTCCTGGATTATAATTATCTTTCCATGCAACCTTGGATAACCATATTAGTTATTTCTGGAGTAATAATAATAATATGGAAAAACCTTCACAGGAAAACCTGTATATATTTGCTAAGGCAAGAACTAATATAATTTGAATTTTGAATATGAAGAAATGTAATAATGAGTTGGTACTTTGAGTTATTAGTTGGCAGTGACAGTTCTAAAAATGCAGCTTTTGATTTGACTCTCTCTGTGGGGAGAATATTAAATTCAGATAAGAACTTATGAAACTCACCTTTATTCATCATGCCCTTGCAGGCACAACTTCTTCCTCGTTTGAATGTTATGACAATGGGGAAGCTTTTCCTGACATACAATTCTGGAAACGTGCTGCTGATCCTATTCTTGCTCATGATCCTTTTTCTTCTTTTATGTGGGTTCTTTTCTGCCTACCAGCCCCTTTTAAATCCTCAAGAGAATGTTTCATTGCTCTTGTGCATTTATTTTATGCTGTTTGCATTGTTCAGGTATGTAAGTAGTATAATGTCATGCTAATATTTTTTTGTTAATATTTAACCCTTTCTATCAATACCTGACCCTGTGAATATTGACTGTCAGTATAATATGTTTTTATTCCTTATCTGTCTTTTTTGCAGGCTATGATTACATGCTATGGCAATCAAAGTTTTGATGTATCAAGTTTTGGCAGCAACGTTCTTAATGATGTTTGCAGGACAATGGCAGAATCCGACCGTGTGAGACAATATTTTGTCTCCAGCTATATTGATCACCTTTACCATCCGAAGGATATGATACGCAGACTAACATTTCCATACCTTCGTAGATGTGCACTACTTTGGAATTTGCTAAACTCTTCAGCATTGTCCCTGTCATATGACAGTCACACATGGGAAAGGTCATATCTTTGTTCAAAAGATGTACAATTGGATAGTGATAGCCAACTGAGAGTAGAGCTCAATAATATAAGGGAATTGGAGGATATGTTTATGATTTGCCCATTGGAATTGGTTCTCAAGAATGAGGTTGTGCATGCCTTGGCTTTGAGATGGTGTGACCATTTCTGTGATGAGTTTGGAGTTCGTAAGTACAGAGACGTTTTAGCTTCATCTCCTGCTGTTCCCTTTAAGCTGATGGAACTTCCTCTCATCTATCAGGATCTACTGAAAAGGTTAGTGTACTTCAAAATATCAGGCAGTTTTATGGTGAAAGGTCTATTTTTATAAAGGATAAGGCTGTCAAGAGTTGCTAAAGTATTGTAATCTTTTACCAGGTACATAAAGCTACCATGCTCTAATTGCAAGACTGTCCCAGAGGAACCTGCTTTGTGCTTGCTTTGTGGTAAATTATGTTCGCTATACCGGAAGTCTTGCTGCAGGTACCTTTAATACTATTTAACTTCATGTCCTAATAATCTATGGTTGACCATGTTTTGTTTGGTATATTTCTGTACTTTCCATATCTTAGGAAAGCTGTCACCTTAGTAGTTGGTTATTCTCCTTTAGGCAAAGCAAATGCTTAAATCATGCAATGATCTGTGGGGCTGGTATTGGTGTATTCTTGCTGGTCAGGGTATGTATATCACACTGTTTTCTGCTTTGTGTTTGGTAAAGGTCACATTTTATTTAGCTTCATTGCCTTATCCATATCTGCAGAAAACCACAATCTTATTGCAGAGGTCAGCTCGTCGGACCCTCTGGCCATCTCTTTATTTGGATGCCTTTGGTGAAGAGGTAATTGTGATATATTTTATTGCTCTAGTACTTGGTCAGATAAGAAAGTCCTAAGTTTGATGTTATTGGCTGTGCTGCTTTTGCTTTTCTGAATATTTTTTGTGTCAGCTTATAAATTTATCCTGTCATAGACACATTCGGGAACTAAAATTGTAAAGGTACAAACATTTCAGAGGAATGATTGAAGCTTTTCAATTCCAAATGTAGATAATTGAGTGACAAATCAAAAAATTTGATATTATCTGTAAGTTTTTATGTGGATAAGGAATCATTTATGAAGAAAATGCATTGTGTATTAAATGTATATTTTGCACAGCATTCTTGTAAAATCTGTGATCATTTAACAAGTTATCACATATATTAACGGCTCTTTTACAACTGACTTCTAGCAGTGCTATCTCAACTTATGATGGATTATGTATTCTGTTCTAATGGTAATTCATTTTTTGGATTATGTATTATATATGATAATACATAATCTAATTCAGTAAAATGGATTTCATTTCCAAAGTTGATGTCGAAGAGTTTTTTTGTCTGATTAGTAGATGATTAGCAAGCTTAGGAATATTGCTGTTACGGAATCAAAACCTTGCTGGGGGGTTGGAAATTTTTCTGAAGTATACATACTGGTAATTGCTGCTCCATGCACAAAGTATACACAAATTTGTGGTCAGTCATATGTTCCTGGTTAAATAATGGGTAAATATGCTCAACCAGGTAACCGAGGTGTTTGGAGAGTTTGGAGATGAGAAAGATGAATACATTAGTGGGGTATTGGAAGCTGGCGATGTGAGATGGTATTTAATGCAAGGTGGTATTTGGTGGAAGGATGATTTTATTGACGGAGCAGAGAAGGCATACAGAGATGCTTCACACCTTGGCACTATCCAGTATATTAGCTGAAGGTGTTTATGTGTGTTGGTGGAGAAGCAGAGATGTTGGTTGTGACCGAGAAATATCATGCACACACAAACATGTGGAGAGGTAGCATTCAAGGAAGAATATGGACAGGCCAGGTGAGGTGGTTGACTTTGAAGGAGATTATGATCATGCACTGGTTCTTTGTCACAAAATCTTCTGGAGTTCTATGATTTTATGGTACTTAGACTTTTAAGAACCAAGCCATGTGGTTTGTGACTCCAAAGTCCCACAGTAGACAATAATGATGGATGCAACATGAGACAAGCTGGCTACTAGTAACTTGGGTTTAATAAAGTTGGGAAACATGATGAAAGTTGGTTTAATAAAGTTGGGAAACATGATAAAAGGTTTGTAATATCCAAGTTACGGGATTAGTAGGTTTGTTGGGTTGGGTCATGATGTGGCATACTAGTAATTTTTTTAGTGAATTCTGTTTTCTGGTTGAACTTAGTGGCTCCTCTTTGCTGGTTAATCTTGTTGACCTAGATATCTGCTGTTTTGTATCTCGTTTTTCTTATGGTTTTAGTTCAAAAAAGTCAGCAGGTAAAACTTGAATTATAATAGGGTGGTTACTATCAAATTGCCATAGTAGGTTCTCAATTACTGCTCACACATTATTTTTTGATATAACTTATTGGTAGTTTGTTTCTTACCCTACTAGTTTGGGCTTTTTTAAATTTGGAGTCATAATAATGAATTGCTCAACCTTTTTCCTGAGTCCTGTGTAATGATAATGATTTTCTCGATACTGCTCTAGAAGGTATCATATTAGGGTTTTCTGTGAGCCATTTGAAAAAAAAAAGAAATTAAGTTTTTTTTCTTCCCTAATCCCCAGTCACATGTATTGCCTATGATAGGCTTGCTGTCCCATGTTTCCAATACCAATGCTTTGGTTCACTGCTACTAAGGTACACACCTAGAGCATGCCATAAACTATGGGTATATCATAACCTGTAATTATTTGTGGCATGCCTACTGGCCGATGTCAGGGGATTTTTGAACTCAAGCAAGCTGGTCCTCGTGAACGTCTGTTTGTCATGGTTGTTTGGACAAATTATACATTGATGATCCTTCTATTATGTCTTATTTTAGTGTTCTGTGGTCTCTGACATGTATATTATACCACTTGTATGCAGGACCATGACATGTCCCGAGGGAAGCCTTTGTATCTGAGCAAGGAGCGCTATGCTGCTCTTACATATTTGGTGAGTAATACGCTATGGTCTTTCTTGTGAAATTATTTTGGATCTGAACAACAGATTGAAGGAATTGAATCCTTGACATTGCTATTTCTTTTAATGTTTTTGGTTGATATAATTTGGCTTGCATGGTTTTGTATAACTTTTAATTGATTATGCTCCTTTTATAAATTGCACAAGGTGGCATCGCATGGTCTCGACCGGAGTTCTGAAGTGCTTCGACAAACGACCACCAACTTAAATGGTCTTTATTAGGATTATTTTAAGAGGTATATATACCTTTAGTCTTTTTTCTGCTAGGACTTTTGGAATATTTTTTGCCAACGGTAAGAACGATAAATTAAAATTCAGATACAAGTGTGCTCTACATATGCTTATCAATCATAATTATTATCAGGAGCCAATGATGGTGCAGCATGAGAATCGTATGTATCAGCAGGGCCCTTTTTTCCAATAATTAATTGTAAGACCCTTGTATTGTTATTCTTGATGACTTCATATTTTGGATTTTTATTGCTAAGTCTATACATGATTTCATTTGCTCGTAGTTTAAAACCATTAGCTGTTTGTTATGCCTGAGAGTTTTCTGCTGTCAGATTCCTTCTTGCATTTGCTTGAGAAGTGAAAGGATATTTTGTTAAATTCACATTTTTTGATTTGGTAATCGAGTTTGAAGTGATATCCATATTCTTTGTTTGCTTTCAATCTTTTTAATTTGCAAGTGGTAATATGCTTGTTGGGATCATTTGGTTGCAACTTTTCTAGGGACTTTGAAAACCCATGCATCTCTTCTGAAGGTAGTTGGCAGGAAATTCAGTTGATAGATTGATATGGACTGGTCTCGGCAGTATCTAGAACCATGATCTTGATATTCCTTGGACCTTAAGCTTTGAATCTGAGCAAGACAATGTCAAAAATCATTTTGAATTTTCTTACTCCAAGTCCATTAATATAGTACAAAGACCAATTTTTATTTTGAAGCTGGTACGTATAGTTTTCTTTCATTACAATTTTTATTTTAGGTGAATGTGGGGGTTGCCTTGAAGGGCTTGGATAGTTCGTAGTAGCTGGGGATGGTAATGCACCTAGGGTACTTGTTTTGGAATTGAGACAAAGTGTAAACGGTTAGGAATTTTGACAGACATTTAAAATCATGATTCTTACCATCCTAGACTACTGAGCAGTGGTAGCGGGCATACATCACATTGCTGCAGGTCTTCTGTGAAGAAGATGAAGAGAAGTGGATAGGAAAGAAGCTGATGGATCTGTCAATCATTGTCACTGGAATGCTGCTGTCATCAGGCTTTGCTGTTGGGCAGGTTCCATTATGATGTGCCATCAAAAAGAGATCAGGGATGCAACTGTGCAAGTCTAAAAGAGAAAGATGTGAGAGATTGAACTCCCATGAAGTAAGTGATTTGAATTCCAAGAATTTCTCTTTTCATGTAAAATAAAAGAAGAGAAGGAAAAAGAAAAGGGGAAGACAATGACAAAATGAAGAGCAAACTAAAGGAATAATTAGAGAATGAAAAGAAGAGAAAGGAAGAAATAAAAAATGAACAAAAGAGGAAACACATCTTACAAAAGTAGCTGTAATAATTACTGTTCATTGTAAATTTAAAATTTTGAATACTTAAATTTTCCTGATTCATAGATTTATTTATAGGTGTTTACCAAACTTCTTCCTACCTTTGTACTGTTAGAACTTGCCACACTCATCGGCATTTGCAGCCACCGCTGCACTTGTATCAGCTTTTGGGAACTAAGGCTTAGCTAAGTGATTTTGAGGGCACCAAAATTTGAGGTTAGAAAATAAATACTCTGTAGAAAAGCATATCTTATCTTGGCACACTTTCAATTTGGGTCTTGCAATTTATGTGAGCTAATTTTTTTACAAATAATATAATAATGTTTAACTTAATTGGAGTTAGTGATGATATAGTATTGAGATCTTTTGTGTTTTGATGGATTACAAGTGGGTAATGCGCAATTTTTGGTCTAGCTAGTATATTTGGGTCATGTTAGGGCATGGTATATTTAGATTTTAATAATATGGTCATGCTCTTTTTGGTTTTTCTTTTTATTTTCTTCATATTTTTATTTTTTGACGATTGATAGAAAAATGTTTAATGGAATTGGAGTTAACATTGATTTAATATTGAGAACTTTTGCGTTTTGATGAATTACAATTGGGTCATGTTTGATTTGGTCTAGCTAGTAGATAAGGGTTGCATTAGGGCATGGTTTTTCTTTTACAATTGTCCTTTTTAGCTGTCCCTTGGCACTTCTATGGTGGGTCAGCAAGTTCTTTGTTGCACATATTCCAATTTATTCCTTTTTTTAATCTGTAACCACATAAAATATTCATGGTTCTGTTTGCGGAAATAATTAAAAGATAACAGCGTACAACTGTTTGGCATCAGAACTGCAGTGATTAAGATAATATAGGTTTCTGTCATATGGAAGATAATTGGTGTCAAGGAAGCAAATATGGTTACATTTTCAAATAAGCTTTCGATGCCTTGATTCACAACAGATCCTGAATTGGTGGGAGCTTCATGCAGTAGGGATACTGTGAAAGTAGTTAGTTGGCAAGAACCTAGATAAGTTGCAAAGCACTTTTCTTTTGGGGTGAACTATGCTTTTGAGTATTTGCTTTGAAGAGAATATTGGAACAATAGTGCAAAAATATTTTGTTAAGAAAATATCTAAAATCTTGTTTACAGCTGTGCAGTGTTTAATTAAACAATTTTGTTGTTTTGAGCTTTTACTTAATCAAGCTGGAAAATTTCATCTTTGTGCCCAAAAAAAAAAAAAAATCTAAGTCTTGCTTTTACTGCTGCTCAGAACTATACAAGTATATAGGTTATAGTTTTGGTATATATTCAGCATGACCAAATGGTGAAATTATGACAAATTTCTAGGGTTGTCTTTTCATTTTTGACTCAAATACTATCTTGTAACATATACTAGTAATTCGATTTTTTTTATTTTTCTTTATGATATGATGTTATGGGTCCAGAGTGTGGAAATGATTGTGATTTCATTCACTGATCTAAGCTAAATTCATGTACTCTTGTGCTGGATCTCATCTGTGTAATATCTACCCTTTTTCTTTTAAGAGAAAGGTTCAGTAATGGTGTATGGACAAATATGTGAGCCAACAAGCGAAGGCGACTCTTATCTACTATTTATGTTATGAACTCCCCCCCCCCTTTTCTGTTAATTTGCTATAAGACATATTGGTGTTATTTCTCAACTGTAGAACTATCTCGTTTGATTTCCACATCAAGCCTTTGCTGACCTTGAAATCTTGTGATTCAACTAGTTACCAGCTTGATGGAGCAGCTTCTCCTAATTGTTACAACTACTTGCTTAGTTACCAGCTTGTCCTAATTGTTTAGCTTGCCTTGGATTCCTCTCTTCTCTCTAAAGATTTGTCACTTGGTTCTGCAGTGCAGGCCTCATGTTTGATGCCTTCCATGGGTGATTTGTGGTGTCTTGGTTGCCCTGCTAATGCCGACCGTGCCATTGTTGTTCTCCTGCAGTTCAAGCTAGCACAGATTGCAATACTGCTTGTGCATATCTTTTTCTAAGCAGCTTTTGTTGCTTGTAAATGAAAGGGATGTTTGGGTTGATCATGTATACATCATGTGTATATCGTAAATCTGGACGATGATGAACTTGTAGTGTAACAAGTGACGAGTATGGGATTATGGAATTGTTAATAGAGCTTCTTGTGCCTTTTTTTTTTGCTAATGATTAATTATTGAATTGTTATCCTTTTATTTTACCAGTTATGTTAGCTTGTTTTGAGTTCCCTGCTTCATGCTTTGATCACTAGGGAACGCACACCACGTTCTGGTGAACAAATTGACGGCTCGAGTACCCATCGTCTACAATATGAGCTATTCACCCTACGGATGATGATATTGTCAATAACTATTGAGAGGCATTTTTTGTCATGCAGGTTTGAAGTCAATGACATTGTTTCGTCTTCCTTGCGTTGATTTAGGCGTGCTAAACTGGTTGGAGCTTCGGAAGAAACAGGTTGTTTATTGATCAGTGGGTGACTTATGACGTGGTTTCGCCCGCAATGGACTCTTATGTCGTGGGACACACTGCTCCAAACTTGTGAAGGTGGAGGACATTTAAAAGTCGGTCTACGCCGGTACTCGGGTCGCCTTGGGCACGAATCTGCCTTCTCTGCGTCTCACATACATACCGCCCCTTACTCCATTTTGTCATCGCCAAACAACTTCTTGAGCTAAGGAAGACAAGTAGGAGAAAGGCAACCATGTTCCACTTTCTGTTGCTGTTCCACCTCCTGTTCTTCCCACCTTCATTGGCCTCCATCGCCACCCCTACCGACGCCTTACCGGGCTGTTCCGGCAAGTGCGGCAACGTGTCGATTCCGTACCCCTTCGGCACCTCCTCCGGTTGCTACCTCAGCCATGGATTCTACGTCTCCTGCAACACCACCTACAACCCCCCCAAGTTGTTCCTTTCCACCACCGACATCGAGGTCGCCGAGATCTCCCAAGACGGCGTCACCATCTACACCCCGATCGCCCGCGACTGCTTCTCCGGCCTCGGCTTGGGCACCAACATCAACAGCATATCGACCGACGTGACTGGCCTCCCCTACACCTTCTCCTACTCCCGCAACATGTTCACGGCGCTCGGCTGCGACACCGTCGCCCTCAACTACCAGTCCAGCTTCTCCTTCTCCAGCGGCTGCCTCTCCTACTGCAGCGACAAGTCGAGCATCGTCAACGGCTCGTGTGCCGGCATCGGCTGCTGCCAGACCTCCATTCCCAAGGGTCTCAAGAGTATCTACACCATTCTGAGGAGCGTGAAGAACCACAGCACCACATGGACCTTCAGCCCCTGCAGCTACGCCTTCCTGGTGGACCGGGAGACCTTCGTCTTCAACTTGACGGACCTCGACGACTTCTACACCAAGAACAACGGCGTGGTGCCGGTGGTGATGGACTGGGCGATCGGGAGCCGGAGCTGCGAGGACGCGAGCGGGTCGCCGGACTTCTCGTGCGGCGACAACAGCCACTGCCTCAACTCCACCAATGGTCGGGGCTATCGTTGCAGCTGCAATACTGGTTATCGAGGGAATCCTTATCTAACCCGTGGATGCCAAGGTACAGTACGTTGCCTTCTCATCGACCGAAGGATCACCGGTCTAAATGACCGTTGATTTCATCGACAGATATAAACGAGTGTGAGGATCCGGCGACCAATCCCTGCGCTGCAATCTGTGAGAACACGGCAGGAGGTTACATCTGCTCTTGTCCGCGGGGATTCTCTGGCGATGGCAGGAGGAGCGGCAGCGGCTGCATTAAGGACGCCAAGAGATTTCCGCTCTTCCAAGTTGTGCTTGGTAAGTTGGCTGTCTCTGTACATGTCCTGTGTGAGCTTTTGAGACGTGCTCTGTTCGTCGTGCTGCAGGTTGCGGACTGGGTCTCCTTTTCCTGCTCATCGCTGGTTCTTGGCTGATTTGGGGGCTGAAGAAGAGGCGGCAAATGAGGCTCCAAGAGAAGTTCTTCAGGCAAAACGGAGGGCTGTTGCTGCAGCAGCGAATCGCTTCCAGCGAGGGCGCTGCAGAGATCGCCAGGATCTTCACAGCAGAGGAACTCGAACGGGCCACCGACAACTACAGCGAGAGCCGCATCGTCGGAAGAGGAGGCTACGGCATCGTGTACAAGGGAATCCTAACGGACAACCGAGTGGTGGCCATCAAGAAGTCCAGAGTCATCGACGAGAGCCAGTTGGAGCAGTTCATCAACGAGGTGGTCATCCTCTCCCAAGTCATCCACCGGAACGTGGTCAGAATCCTGGGCTGCTGCTTGGAAACGCAGGTCCCCTTGCTGGTCTACGAGTACGTTCCCAACGGCAACCTTCACCACCATGTCCACGGCCAGGGCCGCGCGTCGTCGCTCTCCTGGGAGACGCGCCTGAGAATCACGACGGAGACCGCCGGGGCGCTTGCCTACCTCCACTCCGCCACCGCCAGGCCGATCTTCCATCGGGACGTCAAGTCCGCCAACATCCTCCTCGACGAGAACCACATGGCGAAGGTGTCCGACTTCGGAGCTTCGAGGCTGATCCCCATGGACAGGATGCAGATAACCACGTTGGTCCAAGGCACACTCGGCTACTTGGATCCCGAGTACTTCCAGACCGGACAACTGACGGAGAAGAGCGACGTTTACAGCTTCGGCGTCGTCCTCGCGGAGCTCCTAACGGGGCTTTTGCCCATCTCTCAAGCCAGGCGGCAAGAAGAGCAGAACTTAGCCATCTATTTCCTCGTTCACATGAGGGAAGACCGCCTGTTCGAGATATTGGAGCCTCGAGTACGCAACGAGGGAAGCCGAGAGCAGCTGCTCACGGTGGCCGAGCTGACCAGGAGATGCCTTAGGCTGCGTGGGAACGAAAGGCCTACCATGACGGAGGTGGCAGCGGAGCTCGAGCGGACAAGAAGGCAAATTGAGCACCCATGGCTGGAAAACGAGCACGGAGAGAGTCAGAGTTTGCTCAGGGAACCAGCAACCGTGTACTACACAAGTCCTATCACCGGAGACGAAGACTTAAATGCACATATCATGCTCTCTCTGGAAATGACCAGAGGATGACGAAGACTCGAAGGTTGATGATGATGATTGTCCAGCCATCAGGACTTCCTTTTCCCTTTGATTCACTTTGTATCCAAATCTGTTCGTGTCGCGATCATGCAGAACATAATATGTCTTATTTGAAGGCGAAGAACAGTTTTATGTTATATTTTTTATGTATTCAGTGAATAAGATCATTAATTCTACTATTCGATCAGAATTATGATTAAGATAGAAAAAAAAAAGTGAATAAGAACGTTAATTCTACTATTCGAATCACACCTCCTAATCTGAAGATAAAATTCGATATAGTATTTCGACAGCAACTAATAACCAGCCGTCACAAAAGGAACTTTCCTGAGATACGCACTGCGCGGCAAAAAGTCAATAGTACTGACGCCTCCATTATACTCTATACCTATATAAAATGACGCAAAGTCAACATGCGTATCCTTCAGGTCAACGTAAGCGGCTGATGATCTTCCCTGGCTGTGATGAGTGTCAGATACGGTGGCTCTCGTCACATGGAAGGAAGTCAACTGCATCTCGTTGACTTGACCTGTGATCAACAACAACGAACAAAGTAATCTTACTTTGGGCCGCCATATCTGCCCCCCTCCGATATCCTTCGTGATGTATACGTTCTTGTTTTGCCCAGAAGAAGAAGACATCAGGCACTGGAAATGATGTCGATAGAATATTGATCGAGCAGGGCAGAAATGTGGGCATGATCTGTGCAGATCGCCCCAGCTTTGAAGTGGTCAACAATAATGGCTCCTCTAACGCTTTTCTACCTAATTAGCCTTCAAGTGAAGTCAAACCTTGGGCAACTAAAGAGCGTGCATTAGAGCCTCAAGCTCATGCAGCTTGCTGGCTTTCAGCAATGGTAGCCCAGTCCCTGATCGCCCTTCTCTTCCTCCTATGCCTCGCCCAAGCGACTTCGCCAATTTCCACTGCGCTACCAGGCTGCCGCACTGCCTGCGGCAACCTCACTCTCCCTTACCCGTTCGGCATGGAGGAGGACTGCTTCATGCCGGGCTTCAAGATGACATGCAACGACACGTTCTATGACCCTCCCAAGCTCTTCATGGGCTCCGGCAACATCGAGATCACCCAAGTAACTCTGGACAACGTGTTCATGGAGGGGTTGGTCGCCCGCGACTGCTACGGCGAGCTGTCGACCTCCAGTCACGTGTGGACCAACTTAGAGAACACCCCCTACACCCTCTCCTACGCCCGCAACAGGTTCACGGCCATCGGGTGCGACACGTTAGCGCTCCTCTACCGCGCCACGCTCGTGGACTTCACGAGCGGCTGCATCTCGCTGTGCGCCGACGACGACAGCGTCGCGAACGGCACCTGCGCCGGCAGCGGCTGCTGCCAGACCACCATCCCGATGGGGATGAAGAGGTTCGACGCCTTGCTCGGCAGCGTGCAGAACCACACCACCACGAAGAGCTTTAGCCCCTGCAGTTTTGCCTTCCTGATCGACCAGGAGCAGTTCGAGTTCAGCGTTCCGGATTTCATCCGTTTCCGGAGCAGGAGCACCGTGCCGATCGTGTTGGATTGGGCGGTGGGCAACCAGACCTGCGGCGACGCGAACAAGTCGGGAAGCATCATCTGCGGGCCAAATAGCGGATGCGTGGATTCTGACAACGGTCCGGGGTACAAGTGCCGATGCAACCAGGGGTACCATGGCAATCCGTACCTTGATGTCGGATGCGAAGGTAGGCATTTCATCGAACACTTGGTCTTCTCCTGCTAATAAACTCCCTAGCTGTTTGTGCATTTGGTTTTGTAGATATCAATGAGTGTGAAGATCCAAGCTCAAATCCTTGCGTAAGCAACTGCACCAACACTCCTGGAAGCTATATCTGCTCCTGCACGGATGCCACGGCAGGTGATGGCAAAAGAGATGGAAGTGGATGCAGATCAGCAACCAAGACATTTCCATTGGTACAAGTCGTTCTAGGTAGTCAACTCATGTGCCCTCCGGTTGTTTCTGTTCTACTGTTTTGGAGTCACCGATCGTTTCCACCATGTCTCTGTCACGCTGTAGGTTGTGGATTAGGCTTCATGTTCCTGCTGGTGATCAGTTCCTTGATCTACTGGGGAGTGAAGAAGAGGAGGTTGGTCCAAATGAGAGAGAAGCTGTTCGAGGAGAACGGGGGAGTGCTCTTGCAGCAGCAGATCGCATCGCGCGAAGGAGCAGCTCGAACTGCCAAGATCTTCACCGCAGAGCAGCTCGCCAAGGCCACCAACAACTACAGCCAAGATCGAGTCATCGGCAAAGGCGGCAATGGTACGGTCTACAAGGGGATCCTCCCAGACAACAGCGTCGTCGCCATTAAGAAGCCATGGTGTTCGACAGGAGCCAAGCGGAACAGTTCATCAACGAGGTGGTGGTTCTCTCCCAGGTCATGCACCGGAACGTGGTCAAGATCTTGGGCTGCTGTTTGGAGACTCAAGTCCCGCTGCTGGTCTATGAGTATGTCCCCAATGGGACACTCTCCGATCGCCTCCACGGCCGCCGCGACTACTCCTCGCTGTCATGGCAAGCGCGACTAAGGATCGCCGTGGAAACTGCAGGAGTGCTCGCCTATCTCCACTCTGCAACAGCCAGGCCGATCATTCACAGGGACATCAAGTCCACCAACATCCTCTTGGATCATAACTACACCGCTAAGGTGTCTGATTTCGGCGCGTCGAGGCTGGTGCCATTAGGTAGAGCTCATCTGACCACGCTGGTACAGGGGACACTGGGCTATTTGGACCCCGAGTACTTCCACGCCGGCGTGCTCACCGAGAAGAGCGACGTCTACAGCTTCGGGGTGGTGCTCGCGGAGCTGCTAACCGGGAAGCCACCGGTTTCTTCTCAGAGGTCCCGCGAGGAGCAGTTGCTGGCAATGCACTTCATTTCGTCCATGGAAAGGGGCCAGCTTTTTGAGATCCTGGAACGGCGGGTTGCCACCGAGGGTGACAGGGCGCAGCTGGAGGAAGTAGCACAGCTAACGGAAAGATGCTTGAGACTCACCGGGGAGGAAAGGCCTTCGATGAAGGAAGTAGCAGAGGAGCTGGAGAGGTTGAGGAGGTTTGAGAGACATCCATGGGCTCAGCAATCCAGTGACGAAGGCAGTGGAAGATTGTTGGGTAGAACCGGCTATCCATCGGATATGGACTCGATCGATAACATCAGCGCGCCGATCGATTGATCTCTTCTTGGTCAATATATGTCTCGTGTTTCATTTCCTATAATAACTCCTTACATGTGTTTGTTTTAATGTCTATATGATACACTATGAAATTTTGTGCTCCTTCCTGGAGGCAAAAAGGCTCATACATGCGTGGTTATTATCATCAGAACAGTCTGGACATGTAATCCATAGATCGATAACATCAGCAGCAGATCTTTACGATTGTATTCGACAATGTTGCTTAATCAACCTCCTCGATTTTAGGCCCTGCTGCACTGTTGGGATTACCATCTTCCTGCATCCCACCGTGCATGGCAGCTCCTGCACCTTGGTACGTCTTGGCGATGACTGGATTGCAGAGGCTCTCGAGCTCCTTGAGCTTGTCCTCCAACTCGTCGACTTCGGCTAGCTGGTTCCTGTCCAGCCACTGAATCGCCTGCTCGATCGCGTCCTCGACCTTCTTCTTGTCGGCCGGCGGCAGCTTGGAGCTGACCTTCTCGTCCTTGATCGAGTTCCGCATGTTGTACGCGTAGTTCTCCAGCGCGTTCTTCGCCTCCACCTTCCTCTTGTGCTCCTCGTCCTCCGCCTTGTACTTCTCTGCTTCTTGGACCATCTTCTCGATGTCTTCCTTGCCGAGCCTGCCTTTGTCGTTGGTGATCGTGATCTTGTTCTTGTGCCCCGTCGTTTTGTTCTCCGCGGTGACGTTCAGTATGCCATTGGCATCGACGTCGAAGCAGACATTGATCTGAGGCACGCCCCTTGGAGCAGGAGGGATGCCGGAGAGCTCGAATTTGCCCAGCAAATTGTTGTCCTTCGTCCGCGCCCGCTCGCCCTCGTAGACCTGAATCAGAACTCCCGGCTGGTTGTCGGCGTAGGTGGAGAAGATCTGCTCCTTCTTGGTGGGGACGGTGGTGTTCCTCGGAATCAGCACGGTCATCACTCCACCGGCCGTCTCGATTCCCAGAGACAGAGGAGTGACGTCCAAGAGCAGCAGGTCCTGCACCTTCTCGTTGCCTTCACCGCTCAAGATCGCAGCTTGGACAGCAGCGCCGTAGGCGACGGCCTCGTCGGGGTTGATGCTCTTGCAGAGCTCCTTCCCGTTGAAGAATTCTTGCAACAGCTGCTGCACTTTGGGAATCCTCGTCGAGCCGCCGACGAGAACGACATCGTGCACGCTGCTCTTGTCCATCTTGGCATCCCTCAGGCACTTCTCCACTGGCTCCATGCACTTCCTGAACAAGTCCATGTTGAGCTCCTCGAACCTCGCCCGGGTGATGGTGGAGTAGAAGTCGATGCCCTCATAAAGCGAGTCGATCTCGATGGTGGTCTGAGCTGTGGACGACAGCGTCCGCTTCGCCCTCTCGCAAGCCGTCCTCAACCTCCTCAGCGCCCTCGGGTTGCCACTGATGTCCTTCTTGTGCTTCCTCCTGAACTCCTGCACGAAATGGTTCACCAACCGGTTGTCGAAGTCTTCGCCACCGAGGTGAGTGTCGCCGGCAGTGGCCTTCACCTCGAAGATGCCCTCCTCGATGGTGAGCAGGGAGACGTCGAAGGTGCCGCCGCCGAGATCAAAGATGAGCACGTTCTTCTCGCCGGACGAACCGCCGGCCTTCTTGTCGAGGCCGTAGGCGATTGCCGCAGCGGTCGGCTCATTGATGATACGCATGACGTTGAGGCCGGCTATGACGCCGGCGTCCTTAGTGGCCTGGCGCTGGGAGTCGTTGAAGTAGGCAGGGACGGTGACCACCGCGTTCTTGACGGGGGAACCGAGGTACGCCTCGGCGATCTCCTTCATCTTGGTGAGGACCATGGAGGAGATCTCCTCAGGGGCGAACTGCCTCTCCTCGCCCTTGTACTGCACCACAATCATGGGCTTGTCGCCGGGTCCGGCAACCACCTTGAACGGCCATAGTTTCATGTCGCTCTGCACGGAGGGGTCACTGAAACGCCTACCGATCAACCGCTTCGCATCTACCACACAGATTTAGCAGAAAGGACAAATCTTTAACACCTAATTCGTCTTACAATCTTTCAAGAATAGAAAGCGACAGAAGAAGAGATGCTTCATGTTGTTCTGCTCTGCTCTGTTCTCACTGCCTCCAGGCAGGAAACCAAAGCAACAGATGAAGATCTTGCAATCAAGCTTAAGGCTTATAAGCAAATCGATGTGCTGCATCAACGAAAACAAATGATGCACAGAAGGCGAATAGAGAGACAAAAGAACTCACCGAAGACGGTGTTGGTGGGGTTCATGGCGACCTGATTTTTGGCAGCGTCGCCAATGAGGCGCTCGGTGTCGGTGAAGGCGACGTAGGAGGGGGTGGTCCGGTTGCCCTGGTCGTTGGCTATGATCTCCACCCGATCGTGCTGCCATACCCCGACGCACGAATAGGTGGTGCCGAGGTCGATACCGATCGCTGGACCTTCGCTCTTCACCATCGTCTTCAGAGATCAAAGAGTATTGGTATTAGGGAGCGTCACACCTAGAGTCGTTGCTTCCTTTCTCTGCAGACCATGCAGGGGAGGCGGTCGTTATATAGGGGAACGCCACGTTGATTCGGGAACATTCGGGATTGAGCCTTCTGGAGAACGGAGGAAACGAGATGGAGAAGAAGGTGAGGAACCACCCAGGCGTCCACGTGTCATTTCCAGAACCATCCTAAATGTGGGCCGGGAAAGCTTCTGGTGCGGCTCACTTGTTCCGAGAGGATTCAGGATTTTTCGGTCACAATATTGGTGGGCCCCAGTCTCTTGACCAATGGCTTGAAGGGTTCGACGGATCCAGACGAGCCCATCGAGGCTTAGCACCACACAAACCTTCGACCCTGCCTGGCCTCAGATATTGCATCATTTCCTATTGAGTTCAACAAATTAAAATCCCATGATTTCGGGTGAGAAATGCGAACTGCAGCAATAAATATTATCAGATGCAAGCATAGCAAATCCACCCACAACACAAAGTTACCAAATACAAAAGGAAATCAAACACATATATGGATCAATATAAAAATCCAGAACAGAAGCTTGAACAATTAGTCATAAATTGTTCTATCGTAGGAAGAAAAAAAAATCAAATAAAGATGCAGACAAATTCTTCACAATCAAGAAAAAAAAAAGAAACAATCAACTAGTCTATATATGTATTAGAAAATTTCTCACTAGGTACCCAACCGGTGAATCCCATGAGTTCTAGAACAGCTGAAAATTTTCCTTTGTAAAAAAGATATGATACAGATTTCTTTGGATTGTCCTCTTGACAGAGACTAATCACCTTCTTTGCCCTCCATGATTTGTTTTATCCCTTCTTGATACCCTAGCATAAAGCTTTTAAGTGTATCTCTGAATTCTGAGGCACACATCATATATACACGCTGCACTGCAGGCCTTAATGTCTCCACTCCACCTCTAGCTGCCACAGCAAGATCTTCCTTCAAGGTTCTATTGTAGTATAATCTTGATGAATCTCACCATCAAACTTCATGTTTCTTTTATAACCGGTCTAAGAACTGGACCAACATCCTGCACCCAACTAGCAGCACAGAGTCTTCTTGATATGTGGTGGATCAGGCAGAGAAGAAGCGAAAGCAATTTCCTTCAGATCATAGTGAACACAATCGTATAGTTTCCATTATACCACCCTCAGCTTCATCTTAATCTATGAGCCTTCACTAAGAATTAACATCTGAACATTATGAACCTGCATTGATTCAAAAGTAATGTGCTCACTGTAGGTTTTTCTACTGCACCTATTCATTAATTTCAGGAGGCAAAAATGACATTAATGTACTCGAACAGAGACAAAAGATAAACCCATTTGCAAAGAAATCTTAGCAAGTTGATGAGCCAAGAATATTTCCCTGTCCAAAATGTAATCCTATAAAAGTTGAATCAAGTTCTGCATCCTTTACCCTTTGGACCACTCAATGCAAGCACATTAGACACCTCCAATGGCATTCAATAAAATCATGACAACAACAAGAAAGACATTCAACTGTTAACTCCTAGAAAGATTTCATTTATATTACTCTTAATCTAACTCATAAGAAGCAAGCATTGTCGTTGAGCCAATTCTAGCAGAATACTTGTAATATGTTTCCTCTATGCAATATCCTTTCTATATCCAGAATAAGTTACTGAAAAATCCAACACTAATCTTTTTCTCTTCAGCAGAAGCAGTAGATCACAGTCGCATATAAACTTTGGAATGCGATAACAAAAAGGCAAAAAGTAGTTCCCCTGTTTGGCAAACTAATCTAAAGTTTTAACCCAGGAACCATAATTTTTATCTACATAAGAGCATAATATGATGCTTTTCTACTTCAAACCTCTCATCTTTATCTAAGGTATAAACTATTGGTAACAGAAATAACATTGATCTACAATAGCACCATAGTCTTATTGTTGTTCAAACCTTTTTCAAACGACAACAATGTAAAAAGAGTTATTTAGGGGAGGCAGTCAATGGTTTACTATAGACATACAATGCCATGAAAACGTTTTGGATCACTGCAGCTGGATGAATTTGACCAATATTTACACTGCAGTCGTGATTAAAACAACTTAAATCATCTAAACCAATCAATCCATCTTATGATAGAGAGAGAGAGAGAGAGAGAGAGAGAGAGAGAGAGAGAGAGAAAGAGGTTGGACAGGCGGTCAAGGATCTGAAAGGAATAGTGGTAGCAGGCACAAGAGACGGGCTGTTGAGAGGCGAGTGTTGAACCGCAGGTGGATGAGACAGGTCGAGGTCTTTAGGGTTTGGCGTGAAATTATCGAAACGGGGGAATAAGTTAAATGAGGATAGCGAAGAAAAATAAGAGAGGAAGAGAACGAGACACTCACTTCACCTCACCTTCTTCAGAGGTCGAGGCGATGGTGGTGGTGGTGTCGACGAGGCCTGCTTGCTCGCCCTGTCGCCGCCGACTGAGGGGTAGAAACCAGACGGAATCCGGCCTAAAATGGTCGCACGAGTGAATCCAGGGCTTTGACTTGGCTCAGTCACGTTCACAAGTGTTTGGCGAACTCCTGTTCTACTCAATCCGGTTGGGGAGCCCACTGATCTAATCATTTCAACACTAAAAGCAACACCCCTCTAGATAGTCTTTGCTGTTGGGACCACTTTTGCTATCCATTAGGAGAATAGGTAAACTAGCGGGTAGCTCCGAAAAATGTACCAGAGCAAGAATAACGGTGATGATATGTGCACTGACGTCAGTCACTCCTGGACGATATCCCACTCATCGATTTGACCTGACACACCTGACCGCGGTAGACCAGAACGACGATCGAGGCACGCCAAAGCCCTACGAGAGCTCGGTTCTTCACACAACGCCAACAACGGTGTCAGACGCTATCAAAGGTACGACCCACCCCCCTGCAAATAGGCACATCAGGAATAGTAAACTACTCTATAAAAACCCTCACATGAGAGGAGGAAAAGGCAGGGGAAAGAACCACTGAAGACTACCACTAACTTAATCGTCGGAGGGGTCGGGCCGAATCCTCCCGACCCGACCTGTGTGCAGGAAAGAAGACGGAGCGATTCCCCCCGAACCCGAGGAGAGGAGTCCTTTCCTGGAGAAACCCAGCGAGCCCTGACGCGATCGGACCCGGGCGGCCGGCTACCTCAGCAACCCTAAGGGATGTCGAGCCTGATCCCCGTTCATTCGGACCCAAACCAAGTCGTGTCCATCCCGAGGTCACGGCGTAAAGTTGTTTATCCTAACATTTTGGCGCTAGAAGGAGGGCCCGAATGTCGAGGGATTAGCATATCAACTCAGATGAACCCACAGCTGAGGGGTCGCGCCCGATCGGGACCCAGAAGAGCACCCCCCGCTTGGAGAGCCTTGAGATGAACACCCCACCACCACGTCGGAGCGCTATTGGCGGTTATTCAACGACTCGAGCTTGTCGCCGCCCGAGGGTGCCCTACCGGCCCGTTGCCTGTGTCGTCCGAAGCCTTTCAGGACCTTGCTCATTAAGTCCGAGCTCTGACGGGCATGGTACAAACCATCATCCCGCTCATTTCTCATCCAGCACACCCGCCTGCGATCCAACCACTACGGCAACAGGAGCCGCCCATTCGGGCTCACATGCCACTTCCTGAGCTCCCTACTTCACCTCGGGACCGAGTAACGGAAAACCCGAGGGGCCACCCGGAACCTGAAGCGTTATCTTCGGATTCAATGGACTCCCTGCGAGCTCAGCTATGCTATGTTAGTCAACAACTCGACGAGGTGCAGAAGGAGGTTCGCAGGTCGAAGGGAGAGCTTGGGGTGGACACCCACCATGGGTCCCCGTTCGCGCCCGAAATACAAGATCAGACAGTTCCCCCCAACTTCCGGCTCCCTTCTCTGGATGCATATGACAGCGCCACCGACCCAGCGGACCATATGGCCGCTTTCCGTGCCCAAATGGCGTTGTATGGGACCTCTGACGCTTTGATGTGCAAGGCGTTTCCCACGACTCTGAGGGGGCCAGCCCGCGCATGGTATAGTGGCCTGAAGACCGGGACGATCGCCTCCTTTGATCAGCTCATCAGAGACTTCGAGCTTAACTTCTTGGCCTATGCTCGGCCAAAGTCGTCCGTTGCACTACTCCTCGGACTTAACCAAAGGGAGGACGAGCCTCTCTCATTTTGTGAATCGCTTTACAACACAAATTCGGGGGTTATCGGATGCTCATCCCTCTCTGTTAATGCAGGCGTTTATGATAGGCCTGCGACCTTCCAGATTCTTCTGGTCCCTCGTGGAGCGACCCCCCATCGTAGTACCTGAGATGCTCCAACGGGCGAACCAGTTCATTGCGGCGGAGGCCTGGATGGCCGGGAAGCGCGAGGAGCATAAACGGAACAGGCCGGAGCCGACCCGGGGACAATCGTCAGCCACGCCGAGGCGCCGATTGGATCGGCCTGACCCGCCGGCGTTGAGGTCCCCGCTCCCCTCTTTGGGCGCGTCCCGAACGGAGATATTTCTCCAAATAAGGGAAAAGAGGTTGCTCAGGGCCCCCAACCCAATGAAAAGCCCGCAGGAACTCATGGACCAGTCGAAGTATTGTCATTTCCACCGGTAAAGCGGGCACGACACTGAGGAGTGCCGCAAGCTGAAGCGGCAAATCGAGGAGCTCGTTCGCAAAGGGCACCTCGGTCGGTACATCTGACAATGCAAGGAGCTTTCGCCCCACCCGGAGGGCCCTGTTGAGCACCAGATCGATGTTATCACGGGCGGCCCAGTGTCCGGAGGAAACAGTATGTCCGGAAGGAAGGCATACGCCCGCTCCGCCGAGGCCGATGCTCCTAGATGCGGCCCCGAGCCCGAAGTCACGTTCCCTCACGATGGTGCTGAGCGATCGGAGCACGACGATGCGCTTGTAATAATGGCCAGGATCGCTAACGCCCAGGTGAGAAGGATCATGATCGACACAGGAAGCTCAGCCGACGTGCTCTATTTTGATGCTTTTCAGAAGCTTGGGTTAGCTATAGGAGCCTTGGAGCCGATGTGTTCGGTGCTTACCGGGTTCACCGGCGATTCAATTTCACCGTTAGGAGCAGTCACTTTGCCCCTAACCTTGGGAGCGGCGCTAAGATCGAAGACGGTGATGTCCACCTTTTTAGTGGTGGACCTCCCCACTGCATATAATGCCATCCTTGGTCGCCCGACCCTCAACAAGATTAGGGCCGTTGTCTCCACCTACCACCAAACAATAAAGTTCCCGACCCACGCTAGGGTCGGGGAAGTCTGGGGAAGCCCCCGAGAATCCAAGTGCTGCTACTTGACGACAGTCTCATTGCACAAAAGGGCGAGGGCCGAACAACCCCTGGGAGATCCTCGGGAAACAAAGAAGCCAACCCAACATCCCGAGTCGACGGAGCCCACTTGTGATTCACCACTACTAGAGGGTCGGCCAGACCGGACGGTCAAAGTCAGGTCGGAACTACCCGAGCAGGAGCGGGAGCAGCTTGTCGGCTTCCTGCATGAGAACGCCGACGTCTTCGCTTGGTCGCCATCCGACATGACGAGCGTCGACCCGAAGGTTGCCCAACACCACCTTAACATTTTGCCCGATGCTCGCCCGGTGAAGCAGAAGCCCCGACTGCAAGCTCCTGACCGACAACTAGCTATCCGTGAAGAGGTGGAGCGACTTTTGGCAGCAGGCTTCATAGAAGAAGTCAAGTACCCGCGATGGCTATCCAATGTAGTCCTTGTGAAGAAATCCAATGGGAGCTGGAGGATGTGTGTTGATTACACCAGTCTCAATCGCACATGCCCGAAAGAATGTTATCCCCTCCTGAGAATCGACCAGTTGGTCGACGCAACCGCCGGGCATGCTCGCCTTTCATTTATAGACGCCTTTTCCGGCTACAACCAGATCAGAATGGCGACCGAGGACCAAGAGCACACGACCTTCCTCACCGACCAAGGGGCATATTTTTACAGGGTTATGCCATTCGGGCTGAAAAATGCTGGTGCCACGTATTAGAGAACCGTGAACAAAATATTTGCCCGACAGATCGAGCGAAATATGGAGGTCTACGTTGACGATATGATCGTGAAAGGCCATACGATAGTAGCCCACCTGACCGACTTAGCCGAAACGTTTGCCACGTTGCGAAGATATGGCCTACGACTCAATCCAGCAAAATGTGCTTTTGGTGTCAGCTCGGGAAGGTTCCTCGGGTTCATCGTACACGAGAGGGGAATAGACACCAACCCGGAAAAGGTCCAAGCAATCATCAATATGCAAACCCCTCGGACAATCAAAGACTTACAATGGCTTAACGGGAGGCTCGCCGCCCTGTCTTGGTTCCTTTCCCGGTCAGGTGATCGTTGCCTCCCCTTCTTCCGGGCCCTAAAGAACCCAAAGAACTTCCAATGGATGGCGGAGTGCGAGGAAGCCTTCGAACAAGTAAGACAACACATAGCCAGCCTCCCCCGCCTTGCCTCGATCTCTTCTGGGGAGAAGATCAGTATCTACCTGGCCACCTCCTGGCACGCGGTTAGCTCCGTCCTGACCAAAGAAGCCTCCGGTAAATAATTACTGGTCTACTACATCAGCCATGTCCTGAATGGGCCTGAGGAGCGGTACCCGCCAATCGAAAGACTGGCCTTGGCGCTCGTGTTGATAGCTCGAAAGCTGTGCCCCTACTTCCAGGCTCACCCAGTTGAGGTAATCACTGACCAACCGCTCCGATAGGTTTTATCTAAATTCGATGTTGCAGGTCGCCTCCTCAAGTGGTCGGTGGAGCTTAGCGAGTCCGACATACGATATGTACCAAAGACCACCATCAAAGTCCAATCGGTAGCCGACTTCATCTCGAAACTAACTCAGATCGAGGATGAGGGTTCTGAGCAACTTAGCGCAAGATGAATCCTGCACGTGGATGGATCAGCCAGCTCGAAGGGCGCAGGCGCGGGGCTGGTGTTATTAGCCCCCGACGGACGGTCGTTTGAATGCTCCCTCTGCTTCGGGTTTCGAGCCACCAACAACAAGGCCGAATATGAGGCACTCCTGACAAGACTCAGGCTAGCCCTTGAGATGCAGGTGAACGCCATACACGTCCTCACCGATTCACAGCTAGTGGCCGAACAACTCGGCAGTGGATATGAGGCCAGGGAACCAACCATGGCAAGGTACCTGGCAGAGGTAAAAAACCTAACCGCCAACTTCTCTCGCTTTACAATATCTAGGGTCCTGAGGAGTCAAAACAAGCGAGCAGATGAGCTGACTAAATTAGCGTCGAAGTCAGACCCCGAAGACCAGCCCGAGATCGAAGAGCTCCCTTTCCGCGCTATCTCGATCTCGGCTATGTCTCCGGCCGACGCGCAAACTACATGGGTACAAGAGATGCTGCGCTTCAAGCAGGACGGGATTCTTCCCACCGACGAAGCCGAGGCTCGGCGCATGCGCCATATGCAAGCATGGTACTCCGAGGTGAATGGACGGCTCTATAAGAGGTCATTCTCACATCCTCTCCTACGATGCCTTGAACCCGATGAAGCTTGGATGATTCTGGCCGAGGTCCACGAAGGGATTTGCAGGGAACACATCGCCGGGCGAACCTTGGCGTACAAGATCCTTCGTCAAAGATACTATTGGCCCACCATGTCCTGAGACGCGAGAGCTTACGTACAACGGTGCGGCCCATGCCAGAGGCACGCCTGAACGCCCCGACAGCCCGCGGTTCCGCTCGCCCCAATTGACTATGCGTGGCCATTCGCACAATGGGGATTGGACCTCCTCGGACCTTTTCCACCAGCCTCGAGGCAGCGGAGATATATCGTCGTGGGGGTGGACTATTTCACCAAGTGGGTTGAAGCCGAGCCGCTAGTAACCATCATGGAACGCCAGGTAGAGAAATTCGTGTGGAAAAATATAGTGACTCTATTTGGCCTGCCCAGGAATATCATCACGGACAACGGGGCCCAGTTCGCCAGCACATGGTTCCAAGAGTTCTATGCGAGCAACAGGATTCAGCTGAGGTTCAGCTCGGTGGCACATCCCCAAACGAACGGCCTAGCGGATGTGACCAACCGATCCATTCTGGACGGGCTCAAGAGGAGAGTGTCCGCGGCCCGATCGGCTTAGGTGGATGAGCTCCCGAGTATCTTATGGTCCTTGCGGACAACCCCTAAAACCGCAACCGGAGAATCCCCTTACAGCCTCACATTCGGAACCGAAGCCGTCCTACCCCCCGAAGTGGTTTTTCCCACCCTTCGGACCGAAAACTTCGAGGAGAAGGCGTCGACTCAAGGGATACGAGTCGATCTCGACCTGCTAGAGGAGCGGCGCGCTGACGCACATTTAAAAGCCCTCTCCTACAAGAGAGCTGTCGCTAGAATCTACAACCGGAAGGTGCATCCCCGACTAATTAAATTAGGTGACTTGGTTTTACGCAAGGCCGAAGTTGGCAACCCGACCCGAGCGTGCAGAAAGCTGGCCCCCAATTGGGAAGGACCTTATCGGGTTGTCGACGTCGTCCGGGATGGCACGTTTTGGCTCGCAACAATGCAAGGCTGCCCCCTATCGAGGTCGTGGAACGTGCAAAATCTTAAAAGATTCTTCGTATAATAGAGTGAAGGGAGGCAAGGTAAAAGTTTGAACAAAAAGTTTTTTCATTCAAATAAATCATTTTGTTACAGGACCAGACATAGTACAGCGTCAGCCGACAAACCGACCAAACCCCACTAAAAAGATAAAGTCACAGAAGCATTACTTAGAGGTTTCAGTACTATCGTCAAAGGGGACCTCTTCTAGCATGTCAATGCTCAGGTCTTCAGGAAGGGAGGCGAAGGGGTCTTCCTCGATCCCAAGGTCAGGGTGCCGCGTCCTAAAACGGGCTAGGGCAATTCGGTACCCATATTCGTAGGTAACCTACCCCGTCCGGATCAGACCGAGCTGGAACCCCGATGATTTTTTGTAGTCCTCGATCAGCTTCATGTCCTTCTCCGGCCACTGTTGAACCTCGGCGGCCAAAGCCTCAGAAGCTCCCCTTGCCTCGGCGCACGCCTCCTCTAGTCTCTGGGCAAGTGCGACCGTCTCTTTATTCGCCAGACGCACCTCAACCCGAGTTGACTTCAGGAGCATCTGGATCTCGTTATTCCGCTCCTCGGCTGCCTTTAGCTCAAATTGGAGTCGCGTCGTCTCCGCTTCCAACTCCGAAGCACGTTGCTCAGCTGCTGCAACCACCTCAGGAGGTGCACCCGCGCGGACCTCCTCGATCTGCTTGCGCAGCTTGGCGTTGCGGTCGCTCAAAATGTCGATAACTCGACCCGCATCACGTACACGGTCCATCAACGCCGTGGCATAGTGCTGACCCTACATGAGGAGTCAGGATGAAACCGTTCGGATACGGGCAAGGAGCCGTCGGCAAAGAGCTTACCCATAGTAGCAACTTGGCAGACTTGCCGAGTAGCACGTCGGAAGGTAAGGTGTACAGGTCCCGAGCTACGTCGGGATGAAGCCCTCCACGGACGAACGTAGCCGCGGAATCTCCGTCGGCCCATACTCGGTCCCCGCGGGACAAGCCCCCCCAGCGGGCCACAAGCGGGTCAGAGGCTTGGCCCTCCGAGAGCTCGCCCATAACCCGAGTCTGGTAAGGCTCATCCTCCGTTCCCGTTGGAAGGTGGCACAGCTCGCGGATGGAAGGCTCCCGAAGTGCCTTCCCCGCCCCCTCCCTACTAGAATTGGCCTCGCCCCGCCCGAGGCTCCTTCCCGCACGCCCGGCTGAACCAGTAGCAGTTCCACCCGATGGCACCGCCACCGCCGTGTCAGATTTCTTCACACCAGTCTTCACCTTCTTTCGAGGTCGACCGACCTCGACTTCCACTAGCGCTTCCTTCGAGCCGATCCTCGGCTCGACCGGTGGGTGTGACGACGAAGCCGATGAGGCTCACCCCCCGCGCACGACTCTGAGATTTACCATTTCTGCACAAAAATACTGACATTGGTTAGCACCCCGAATGATCTTTAAAGAAAAACCCTAACACTACCCACTAGGGCATACCTCGAGGCATCGGGCTAAGACCCGCTTTGACCAGCCACTGTTCGGTTATGTTTCGGATGACTCGTGAGGCTGGAAGAATCTCTTTAAGCCTCCGAAGCCCCCTGTACTCCTCGTCGTTTAGAGCCGGGGTGGTGTCATCGATCATGCGCGCCGCCCATCGGAGCCCGAAGCTCCAGCCCCTTGCGCAGCAAACGAAGAAGAAATGCCCCTTCCATCCCTTGTTACTGGAAGGGGCCCTACTAACCCAGAAGCTCAACCGGGCGGACAAATAGTAACCCCCCGACCCCTTAGAAAGATGAAAATAGGACAGGAAAAGGGACCGGGTCGGGGTAATATTAGCGTAATGACACTCCCCCAGGAATGCCACCAGATAGCGCCAGGAGTTCGGCGCCATCTGCGACGGAGAAATACGCCACCATGAAATACAAGAGCTAATGACTGGGTGCAGAGGAAGGCGCAACCCCGCCTCAAGGGCATCCAGGGTTAAGGCAAAACCCTTTGGGATCGGGTCGTATGCCCGTTGCCCCGGCTCAGGGGCAATAAGGACGAATTCCTCCGGGATGTTGTAGCGCTCTCGGAGATGGTCTAGTGATGACTCGCTCACTGTGGAGTCGAGGTCGTGCAGCCACATTAAAGTTTCGAGGGCCCGAGGCGCCTTCTTGTCGGACGACGAGTGGGGGCTCGGAGGCAACGCCTTTCCTCCAACGTCGCCAGAGATGGAAGGTGGAGAAGGTGAGGAGGAGGAAGGGGAGGCCATCCTTACTGACCTTCGAAAGAGGTGGAAGGACGGCCGACTCGAACGAAGCGCTAGGTCTCGGGGAAGCAACTGGAAAAAATATGATCAAGAGTCGCACTGGGAACCAACTTCGCACTATTTATAGGGAAGAGCCCGCCAACAGCAACCTTTCGCCTCCTGGAGCATATTGCGTGAGGCAGGCCAAATGTCACTCCACCATAAATGTGACCTGATGTGGCAGCCGAAGGGTGGGCGAAGCGAATACCAATGCGTTGTCTTCTCGGTCCCGATCCCCGAGTAGCGGCGCCTCCATAAAAGTAATCACCCTCTGTGCTCCCGTGCAAACAAGACTGACTTGGCTACCCAGATCGCTGCATAACAGGTCACCCCTCTAAGGTGCTCCTCGACCTCATGTCGCCCGAGACCACCTCTGCGCGGCTTGTCCGCCTGAGCCGTGCCCCTCGACCTCATGTCGCCCGAGACCACCTCTGCGCGGCCTGCCCGCCTGAGCCGTGCCCCTCGGCCTCAGGTCGCCCGAGACCACCTCCGCGCGGCCTGCCCGCTTGAGCCGTGCCCCTCGGCCTCATGTTGCCCAAGACCACCTCTGCGTGGCCTACCCGCCTGAGCCGTGCTCCTCGGCCTCATATCGCCCGAGACCACCTCTGCGTGGCCTGCCCGCCTGAGCCATGCTCCTCGGCCTCATGTCGCCCGAGACCGCCTCTGCGTGGTCACCCCGCCAGAACGGCTCTCCTCGATTTAAAGCTCCGCGACTCCCTCAACGGATCGGCAACCAACCGGCATGATTAGTTACTTAAAACAGAAGTCACGCCTCGGACCCCCCTAGCAACAGCCGACGCATGGCTTCCTTCGGGGGGGGGGAATATGATGAGGGTAATAATGGTGATGAGATGTGCATTGACGTCAGCCACTCCTGGATGATATCCCACTCATCGGTTTGACTTGACACACCTAGCTGCGGCAGACCAGAATGACGACCGAGGCACGCCAAAGCCCTACGGGAGCTCGGTTCTTCACGCAATGCCAATAACGGTGTCGGACGCTATCAAAGGTACGACCCACCCCCTTGCAAACAGGCACATCAGGAACAGTAAACTACTCTATAAAAACCCTCACGTGAGAGGAGGAAAAGGCAGGGGAAAGAACCACCGGAGACTACCACTAACTTAATCGTCGGAGGGGTCGGGCCGAATCCTCCCGACCCGACCTATGTGCAGGAAAAAAGACGGAGCGATTCCCCCGAACCTAAGGAGAGGAGTCCTTTCCTAGAGAAACCCAGCGAGCCCCGACGCGATCGGACCCGGGCCACCGACTACCTCAGCAACCCCAAGGGACGTCGAGCCTAATCCCCGTTCATTCGGACCCGAACCAAGCCGTGTCCATCTCGAGGTCACAGTGTAAAGTTGTTTATACTAACAGCAACATTGTCAAATGGTTTGATAATTCAATGGCCATATATACTTCCTCACGCAACAAAGAGATGAAAAATCTACTAATTCACGGGACTTCCATGAACAAATTAGGATCAAATTGGGATTTGAATCGACCAAAACAAAGCACGAGACGACTTTGTGCCTGTCTAGCGTATAGTCCTATGCAATATTGCATGGCTGTGATGAAAGAAAGGAAGCCGTCATCGGCTCGTCTGATCCATGTCATCGTTGCGTGCGGAAGTCGAATCAAGCGGCCTCGCTGGGCCCCACTAACCTCCCTCGACGTCGCTATTTACCGTCCCACGTTCGTGTGGCTCATTAGTAATTTTGAGTCCAGCATTAGGCTGGTGGCGTATATCATCATATCGCCGAGGGAGCTCGGTCGATTCTTCACCTCTCGGTTTCTCCGCCCATCGACGCGCCCCCATGACGACGCTCGATGGCATCCGATCCTCCCTCCTCCGTCATCGTGCGCCCGCCCCCGACGCCGCCACCAGGCGGCCCATCTGGTGGTCCTCCGCCGCGGCCATCGTCGGTATCCGCTGCGTCCCCGATCCTCTTTTAGTCATTGGCCTTTTGGCTTGGGTTCGTTGAAGCGAGTTCATATTGTTCTTCGCAGCCTGGGGGCTTCTCTTCTTTGTGCTCATCTGGTCCCTCGGCGGAGATCGGGAGGTGAGGCTGGAGGTGACGCGGCAGCGGTGGGGGAGCACCGGGGGGCCGGATGTGGTGGAGTCGGAGGTGGGAGTGGTGGCAGCGGACGACGGGCGGTGCTCGGAGATCGGGGTGGCGGCACTGCGGGCGGGGGGCCACGCGGTGGATGCGGCCGTGGCGGCGGCGCTGTGTCTCGGGGTGGTGCATCCGGTGTCGAGCGGGATAGGCGGCGGCGCCTTCATCGTCGTCCGATCGGCGGATTCTGGCGAGGCCGAGGCCTTCGATTCTCGCGAGACGGCCCCTTCCGCGGCATCCAAGGTTCTCCCACCCATCTTCCTCTTCTTACTCGCTCTCCTTTTGAATCCCCGATTTGCCCTCTGTGGATTGGTATTATTATCCCGACGATGACGATGACGGCGACGTCGATGATCGTGACCAAGTGAGAGGTATCTGACGCGCACGTTGCGCGATTGGTTGCTGCGCGATTAGTTGCTGCTACTGGATTGGAGAGGGTCCGATGCGGCTCATTTTACCGCTCACCTGTCTCCGTGTCGTGCCACGGGTCTCGTCAGCAGGCGTGGCATGCATCCAGTGGATTGATATTGTGGGGTCGGGTTCGCTCACTACGATGAGTTGTAAAACGCAGTCTTTCCGATCTGTTTTTCCTTCTTTGCGGGATCAATTTGTACGTATTAGTAGACTAACATCATAGGTTATGGTGGTAGGTAGAAGGTTTGGGGGACAGCATGTAGACCTCTTCTATTGGCCAACGCAATTCTTCCCCTCAAACTGGAGGCCCGTTCCCTCAAGGCATCATCCCTATGCAAGGTCCTACCTTTCGATGGCATGGGTTGCTGCCCAAGCTCATCGTGCTTTCTTGTGTACCAGCCAAAAATACAATCGGTCCAGACCATCGGCAATTGATATGCCACATACCAGTTTTCAACTTCCTTATACATCTGCTTATCAAACGTGCCGCTCAACTGGTTGCATTAGTTCTCAGCATGAGCCTCTTAGTTTGTGACGCCCACTTATTGTTGCGTTCATTGCTCATCCGCCAACTCTGATTGCCCATGCTGAAGCACAGGCTCTTGAGCACTTGATGAGAAGGGAATTAGGTCTCGAATGGCCTGGTAGCAGGGTACATGTACTTATGGGAGCCACCACTTGGCCTATAAGTTTAAGCTATCAAGTCTTACATACTCCCAAATATGTATGCGTATATGTACTCCTTTATCAGTCCATAATTTTTCCCATGTGATACTTGGGTGTGTTTGGTAGCTTGCATTTCCCTGCATACCATTAGCTGACGTAATGCAGCGTATGTTTTCTTTAATGGATACTATATCCTCATGCATGTATTTTATCTTGCAACATTCATCTAAATCCTGTGAGACAGGATAATCGAATGTGGTCACACTAGGTACCATTTCCAATCATTCTTGGGATGCCAAGATCTAATGAATGCAAAGTACTGATGACTGCACTAGCCCTTCTTTGTAGTGGAAAAGGAAAGCTGAACTTCTCTGTTTGCTATACAATAAGAAATCTAGAAATATTATGTTAAGACTCTTATGAAACTTGCAGTTTGCAATTGAATTTATATGTTGTTCAAGATTTACTTCTAAATCTCTGAAGCCAGCAACCTTGTGTAAAACAGCTAGCATCATTGTTGATCATCGTGGAAGTCAATGGACACTATCTTAAAATGCTAGTTTCTTTGAGTTTAGTGCATCATACGAAATTTTGATTATCTATCTATCTTTGAAATTTTAACAGAATATGTATGACAATAGTCCATCATCCAAGTCCAAGGGTGCACTCTCAATGGGGATTCCAGGAGAGCTTGCTGGCCTCCACAAAGCTTGGTTGAAGTACGGAAGGCTCCCATGGAAAGCTCTCTTTCAACCATCCATAAGCCTTGCAAAAGATGGATTCCTTGTTGTACCTTTTCTAGCAGATGCTATTAAGAAAAAGGAGGATGATATACTAGCAGATCATGGGTTGCAAGAATTGCTGGCACCAAACGGGAAAATACTGCAGACAAATGACACTTGCTACAATCCTGCACTTGCCTACACATTGGAGGTGATATCAACTGAGGGTCCAAAGGCATTCTACAATGGAAGCATTGGTGAAAAATTCATCGAGGATGTGAAAAATGCTGGTGGGATTGCAACGATGGAGGATTTGAGTAGATATGCCGTAAAGGTCTCAGAAGCGATGGTAGCCAATGCTATGGGGTATACAATACTCGGTATGCCCCCACCTTCCAGTGGAACATTGGGAATGTCTCTGGTGAGTTATTGTTTATTTGTTATTTGGTGTGGTTCAGATATTACGACTATGTCTGATGTAGTTGAAAATACAAAATCTTTCTGTATCTATTTCCCCTTAGATATTTCATTTGTTTGCTGTAATCTTGATAATAATATTCCTATCTGGTTCCCCGTAAGTATTTCAGTTGCTGCTGTAATTCTGATGCCCGTGAAATTTTGTTAGATTTCTTTTCAAAACAATCCACTATTTGTTTCACCAATGCATATGAGTAGTGTATGTTCCTTTCTTCAAAAAACTTGTGTTATGGATAAAATTTTCTGATTCAAATTTTTTTGTGTTTTAACTAAAATTATTTTATGGTATTAATTAGGTTCTGAACATTTTAGGAAGCTATGAGTCCTTGGATGCTGTGAAAGGTTTGCTTGGTCTCCATCGGCTCATTGAAGCATTCAAGCACATGTTTGCCGTGCGGATGAATCTTGGGGATCCTGATTTTGTTAATATCAATCAATATGTTACTGACATGCTTTCTCCCTTCTTTGCTAAGAAAATTCAGCAGAAGATTGTTGACAATACCACATTTGAGCCATCCTACTATATGGCAAGGTGATTTTTGTCTATCTTATTTTCAACTGTTACTGTTTTATTAATGTGCTAGGGGAGAATCCCACAAAATTTATGGGAAGAGCCAGAGGTGGCTCGAATGGTAATTTTCTTCAGAAAAAAAAATATTTTTAGACAGAATCTACATAACTAGTGAATTTTAGCAGTGTCTCTCAGTAAATTATTTGGGAGTCTCAAATAATTTTCCTTTCAGGTCTTAAACATGTTATTGCAACATACCACAGAGTAACCTCATGCCTTCCCCTTGGAATTTAAGTGCAAATCACATGATGCCATTTAGTTTACTTATAGACATGGTTACAGTAGCAACTTTACTGTCTATAATTCAAGTGCTAGAATTACTTTGGCTAAGTTATAGTACATGTTCTCAGATGGAGTCAGTTAAGAGACCATGGAACAAGCCACTTGTGCATTGTGGATACTGATCGAAATGCAGTGTCTTTGACAACGACAGTTAATTCATATTTTGGAGCTCGGGTGCTGTCATCATCAACAGGTATTTTGCTGAACAATGAGATGGATGACTTTTCTACACCAACAGAAGCAACTCCAGATCATCTTCCACCAGCACCAGCAAACTTTATAGAGCCAAATAAGAGACCACTTTCTTCCATGGCACCTATCATTGTACTGAAGGTACTATATTACCAGAATCATCTATATGAGCAAAGATTCTGCACTGTTAAATTTCAAAGCAGGTCTGACATGGATTTGTTCGTGCACACATTTGAAACTTAACTTGGGTATGTGGTTATCAAATATGGTTTGCATCCATTCCTTGATGATTACTACCGATCATACTGAGGAAGACTTTCAATCTAGCAATTCATAAGGGTCCTCTCTATAACTGTGAATGCTTTAATATAAGTTGAGATCCTTCTAATCCTGGTATATGGCCTTATAGAATAATATGGTTGTTTTTTATTGCATAATTATCTTAATGAATGATTGGATATTTTTCTTATTAAATAAATTGTTAATATACCAACTGCAATTATTCTTCACAACTTATTAAGACCAAGTAATGTTGTTTTTATGTTCAGGACAATCAGCTTGCAGGAGTGGTGGGAGCCAGTGGTGGACTTAATATAATTCCGGCAGTTATCCAGGTTTTCCTAAATCACTTTGTCCTGGGAATGGAACCTCTAATAGCTGTTCGGCATCCAAGGGTCTTCCACAAGGTAATTCTTCATTGTCATTATTTTTGTATGGATTTCTTAGTTGAGACTTACTGTTTTGTTGTTATTATTATTCCATTATTTGCTCAGAATAATTATCTTAACAAGTCTCGATAAAGAAATTTTGCTTACTATTTTATCACAAACTTAACTGGTCATACCTAAATCGTGTAGTACTCTTACGTATCCGTTTGTTAAAGGTAATCATTCTCGAGATCTCTTATGGTTCCTTAGGACTTACAAAGAGAAAACGAGTTAGAGAAAATGCTTCACTCGGGATCTCCAAGCAATTATTTCAACAAACACTTTATAGCCAATGCAAATTACAAACATAGACTTTGCAAGCTTTGAACGGTTGCACAACAAAGAGTCTAAGATGATCGAAATCCCCACAAGTGCCTATATGACATAACCTTTGTTTACAAACCTAAAACGACCACCAAAGCCAACAAAAATGGGGTTGTCAAGCTTACAGCCAGCTCTTTACTTGCTGTGTAAAGTATGAACAAAAACGAAAGGCATCGACATATATGAGCATTACATCAAACACCTCACTTGTAACTTTGTCTGTGACATTCTCCCCCACTTATTCTTTCGATATCCTCGTCGAAGCCTTTGCAAACATTGTATCTCCTCGCCTTTGCTTAGTCTTCAATCTTTCACTTTATGTGCAATACGCCTCTTGGCTTTTAGCTGCTCTCTATCGTTGTTATTGAGTAGTCGAACTTTGATCTGCCATGCTGCTTCAACTCACAAATGACTCTGACTCTAGTGTGGGGTCAGTTGAGTTATGTTGATCCTTGTTGGTACTTGCAGATCCTTCAAATGAAGGATAAAACTTTCATTTTTATGCGCTAGTCTCTTAAACGTCTCATGTCGCTTGAACTAGGTGGATGCCTATTGGAGCTTTAACGAGCATCACCTTGCAGACTTTAAAGTTTTGGGGGTCCTTCCTCTGCAAAATTTGCCCATCGATTCTTCTTTCAATTAGTTGTCACTTCCAAGCAGGTTCGCATCACTTACGCTTTCGATTGACATTCTGTTGAGAAATGAAACAAACATTCTACTCTTAGTAGCTTTCGATCATACCTCTGTATGACCTAGTCCCTTGTAGGACTTGTCCCATGTGTGTAGCTCTAAATAGTTGATGGGAACTTACCATCGCACCTGACACCTGGTGAGCACTTGTTTGTGGACTTGCGACTGTTCGTTTTGCATTCTAAAGTTCTTGTTTTCTTCTTCCTCTATTTTCTCTTTGCATACCGGTAAGCACTCGTTTGTGGACTTGCGACCGTTTGTTTTACATTCTAAAGTCATTGTTTTTTCCTTTCTCTCTTTTCTCTTTGCACACCAACTATTTGTTGAATTGCTTGTAAAGCTATCATCTTTGCGAGATATCGGGACTTATCCGTGGCTCGCTTTGAATTAATTGATTTACTCTTTTACAAGTCTTATGAGACCTGAGCGAGGTTGCAACTAGGCTGACCCTTTACGGATAGGTAACGCAAGAGCGTTTCATGACTTAGACAATCCCAACCAAGTCTGAGAAGTTGACACAAGGGCGTTTTATGACTTAGATAACTCCAACTAAGTCTATCACTTTATCGCAATGGTACCTCATGACTTAGGTAATTTTAACTAAGCCCGTGACGGTTCACTGATAGTTGGCAAAGAAAAAACCATTTAAGCGGAACCATTTCATGATGTATTATGGAAAGAAAAGCTCTGGAATGGTTAGAGTAATAGATTCATACACTTCACGTTATTGTTATCAGCCAACTGTAGTTAATGATCTCTATTCATGCAGCTCATTCCAAACAAGGTTCTTTATGAGAACTTCACAGCGATTGATGGGGAGAAGATCGAGTTCGGAGAGGAGGCGAAGCTGTTTTTGGAGCAGAGAGGCCATATCGTCAGTCGCTTATCATCAGCTGCTGCCGTCTCCCAGCTTGTTGTGCATAACCTTCAAGTGCCAGTTCTGAGCACCCACAGGAAAGATTACAGGAAGGTGAAGAATGGTAACAACATCTTCCATGGTAAGCTAATCGCCATCAGTGATCCAAGGAAAGATGGAAGCCCAGCCGGGCTTTAGGTGTCTCTCAGGTGATACGATTTATTTATGCCAATACATTTTTGGTCATGTCATATATTTGCTATCAAGAAATGTATTTGAAGTGGCAACCAACAGCTTCTCTTTTGGCCAAACCCTCCCATTATGTGTGTACATAAGCAAATAACAGATAGCCTGAAATGAAGTAGATGCCAGCAGTCTTCTACCACATACAAGTAATAATATGCCCAACCTTTCACCTGCATTCCCCACTCACCCATCCCTGCGGATAGATCAAGCTCGCATGGCATCCATCTGCAACTTGCAATCCATTGGAAGTGGCCGCGGTGGGCGGCCCTCATCAAGTTGGTAAACCAGAACAAAAACATTTCTGTCGCCCCACCACCAACTCAAAAACGGTCCCATAATCATCATGACAATCTCAAAGCATAAAATCCCCTTGGCGGTGATGATTACAAGTACATTTCCTTCAAAAACTGGATTCGGTAAGACTTCTTGAGTACCAACTTTGTCGTAATTGCAAGCAGACCGTCTTTGAGAGCAGCAACTTGGAATCGACCACTCATTGCCCGGTCCCGATTCGGTACATGGACTGCGGTCCACCGCTGCCTGTGGACCACGGTCAAATTCCTCGGCCGCTGACCCCACTTTCGCTACCGGACGTTGTCTGCCACGCACTCGATCCCCGGTGGTCCTCTCCGCCGATCAGGATATACACAGAATGTTCGAGTCCCCATATGATCTTGCAGATATGAGACCTTCGTATTTCTTTTGAGCTTTAAATCGAGTCCCATCAATTTCCAGTGCATTACATCCCATTGTCACTTTGTCGATCCCCAGGTGCTTTCATATTCTCCTTTTCCGTGGAAACGAAAGCACGCATCGGCTCCACCCAAGGATTTCTTGATCGATAAAAGGACCAAGCTGTCAAATGAGGCGGCTCGTTGATTGGATTGACCTCGTCAACCGAAAGAATCGGTGATTGGATAGGAGACACAAACAGCAGATCCAAGCAATGTTGGTGGCCTGGGGTTGCCTCTCCAACGAGTCATGTAGATAAGATAGTATGCGCTGAGACCTTTAAAAATCGTGCTGGGCAGATGGTGAATCTGATCCACATGATTAAGTTGCCAAATGCAATGCGGCTATAATGAGGAATAACATAATCTTGATGAAGGGAGGGGTCCACGTCATTCGCAGGCTTGCTTAGGCGGCGTTACCGACGTTTAAGGTGGCGTCACGTGGGGGCAATACAGCCGCTATCCATAATGACGTGGCTCGAATCGGTGGCGGCGGCCAACCTTTCCATATAACACACCGCGTCGGATGAGAGAGAGGGAGAGAAAGGAGGGTTAGGCTGGCGGGCGGGTGGGCGTGGGGGAAGAGGATAGGGGGAGAGAGAGGGGAATCTGGAGGGGATATACCGTTCGACTGGTAGAGCGGTCCTCGATGCGGTCGGGGGGCTGACGACGGCCTACGAATCGGGGTCGGGGGGCGCCGGAGGAGTGATGGTGGCGGCGAGCGAGGATGCTGTGGTCATCCAGGCGGCAAAGCGGGCCGGGGAACCCACCATCATCACCGTCAACTGCCCTGACCAGACCGGCCTTGGATGCGACCTCTGCCGCGCCATCCTCGACTTCGGCCTCTGCATCACCCGAGGAGGTCCGTCCGTGACCGCCATCTTGACAGTCGCCGCTTCTTACCTTCCGTGATAACTTTCTCGTGTCTCCTCTTCACGTTTCAATCAGATTCTTGATGAGTTGGTTTCTTCTAATTCAATCGCAGTTTTTCCTAAATTAATCTTTCTTGATATTTTCTTGATTCTTTTTATCGATTCGTCTTTCTCACCCACCGCCGTAGTGGCTTCGTTCACCAGTTGATGGTGCATATAGATTATCAGGGTTTAGGGCTTGTCTATTACTCTGTTTTGGGATTATAAATTTCAGACCATCTCTTATGGGAAATGGGGGTTTTCTTGATCTTTCTTGATTTCTTTTATCGATTTTCCTTTCTTTCCCACCGCCATAGTAGTTTCTCGCTTACCAAATTAGCGTTATTCTCTTGATTGGGGTTTAGGGTTTGTCTATTACTCTGTTTTAGGGTTATCAATTTGAGACCGTCGCTTATGGGAAATGGAGGTTTCCTTGATCTTTGTTGCTATTTTTTCTTGATTTCTTTTTATCGATTTTCCTTTATTACCCATCGCCATAGTTGTTTCGCTTACCAAATTAGTTATTCTTTTGATTGGGGTTTAGGGTTTGTCTGTTACTCTGTTTTAGGGTTATACATTTGAGACGATCTGTTATCTCGTTTGTTTCTTTTTCTTGATACGTTTCTCGAAAATGTTCACTGAACATTCTGTTATTTTCTCCTATTGAGTGAGACGTACAATTGACAGTATAATTGACATTCCTAACGTTGCGTTTAGTGCAGGAAGAACTAATTTTATTTATGGTTGATGATTTGACTTCTTGGTTGTCTTTTTCTCTACAATTTGCCCTGTTTATTTGTCCATATGCTTGTCTAATCTGTGATGTTACTCTGTTGTGTTCTTTAAAGACATATCGACTGATGGGCAATGGTGCTACTTAGTGTTCTGGGTCGTACCACGTCCCACCTCCGGTAATATCCAATGGCCAAGCTTGAAGAACAGGCTATTGTCTCTCTGTCCATCCTGTTCCATTCCGTTCTACTTTGACATGGTGAATAGGCCTACGAGCTCGCAAATGTACCTTCTGAAGCTGTTCTCTGTCGACCGAACGGGATTGTTGCATGGTAACCAATTTTTACCTGTCTGTCTGTTTGTTAGGTTGGCGATTGACTTATTTCTGATACATGTGCCATTTGATGCAGATGTCACTAAGGTACTATGTGAGCTCGAGCTTACGATTCATCGAGTGAAAGTCTCGACAACTCCAAACGGTAGAGTTGTGGACTTTTTCTTTATTACAGATGCCATGTGAGTATGCCTCTATCAGAATAGCTTATTGATTGCATGTTGGTCTAACAGCGACTGTTTAGTTGTTGTCTTCTCCTAATCTCCAAGGCACTTTATACCATATACTGGTCGACCTTAACTCTTGTCTTTGTCCATTAAACTCTTTTCGGACTGGTTCTGAGGTAGTATTACCACTTTTGAACAGATCACTTTTATTCCTGTTTCTTCTTCAAAAGAAAATATATAATAGCATTCTTCTAGTGTAGGTCTGCTGAGTTAGTAATTTTGCCTTGTCTATTTCTGTGTATCTGTGTAATAGCCGATTCGGAGGCTCCATTTCACTGGCTGTGGGGAATACCAATCTTCCTGCCTATGGATGATGGCCTGTCAAATGTTTCATTTTAATCCTTTTAGTCTGCATATTCACTCTTATTGGCTAAGATGGAATATAGCTCATTTAGAGAATTTTGAATTTCCTGGCATGTGAATCATTTTCTTGCACTTTCTTTAATATTTCTAAGCTAGCATCTGTTAACGTTTTGTCACTTTCTTATGACTTCCGTACATGTGTTTAGGGAGTTATTGCACACAAAAATGAGACAGGACGATCTGTGTGAAAGGTTAAATGCAGTTCTAGGCGAGTCTGTAAATAGGTGTGAGATTGAGCTTGCTGAAGGTTTTCAGCAGGGATTTTCTTCTCTTCCACCAGTAGTTGCAGAAGAGTTATTTAAGCTGGAGCTGTCAGGCAATGAAGTATGTTCAGCGATACTTAGCCCAGAGATGAAAAGGCTGAAGAAGGCGGATGTAAACATTGACAATTCATTGAGCCCTTCCCACACATTACTTCAAATCCATTGCGTTGATCAGAAGGGCCTACTATATGACATTATGAGGACCTTAAAGGACTGCAGTATTCAGGTATTCCATGTTCTATCTTATACCCAATTACTTTAATCTGACCTTGATGGTTCCATAGTAATATGCTCTTGATTATCAGGTATGTTATAAACCTTGCCAAATCGCTTGACATGAAAAAAGAAGGATAATAAACTAATGAATTTTTAGTGATTTAGAGATAAACACAATAATATCGATGACTCGACGACTTCTGATCCTATCAGGTACCACCGGCCTAAAATCTAAGGAAGATTTTAAGAAGATATCTTGTTCTGTATTGTTCATAAATGTACATGTTAATACGATTTTAAGAAGTTGATTGAATGTTCTTTTTTGTTTTGTTTTGTTTTTTTCAATTAAGACACTCAAATGGCGGTCAGCCACATGCTCTGCAATCTCTCAACTGGCTTCGAATTAGGATAACAGTGGGTTGCTTGTCATGTAGGTGGCGTACGGGCGATTTCTGTCAGACATGAAAGGCTCACGAGAGGTAGACCTTTTCATCCAGCAAAGTGACGGGAAGAAAATCGTGGATCCTGACAAGCAGGGTGTGCTGTGTTCCCGTTTGAAACTGGAAATGCTTCATCCTTTAAGAGTGATAATTGTAAATCGTGGACCAGACATGGAACTATTTGTTGCTAATCCGGTTGAGCTGTGCGGGAAGGGGAGGCCTCGGGTCTTCTATGATGTGACACTGGCTCTGAAAGTGCTTGGAATCTGCATTTTCTCTGTAAGCAAACTGGAAGTTCCCTGGTTGTCGTCCAAAGATTATGTTAATGTCTTAGCCATTCGTATGTATGTTATGTGCAGGCTGAAATCGGCAGGCACACGGCTTTTGAAAGACAGTGGGAGGTTTACAGATTTCTGTTGGATGACAGCAGGGAGGAGCTGCCACTGCGAGGCAGCCAGGCTAGAGGTGAGATTGTGGATGGAGTGAGGCGAACGCTGATGGGTTGGTGACAGACGGCAAAAGGTGGTGGGTGGCTCTCTGAAACTTTGATTTCCTTCCACCAGGTTGTGTGTGGCTAACGCTGTCTGATGCTGTACAGTGTGCAATCGACGTCTAATTGTCATCCCTGTTTCTGATTTCGTGTTCATCCCTACTAGAGGCGGTATTCTTTTAAAAAGCGCGCTTGTTTTTCCCTTCTGCTTTTGATGGTTTATATGCGTAGCAGTGGGGTAGTAGTCGTTTAGTATGTATTTTCTCTGTCCTCATTCCACATTTTCTTCGTCAATTTCGCTTACAGTTATGGCGTGTAGCAAATTCGAACCACTGACTACGGGACTATAGTTATGTCAAAACTGATCGTTACTGGATATGATGTCTTTAAAAGAGCAATGCTACAGGCAAAGCAGTGCGCTTCTCTTAACTGATGATTCCCAAAGAGCCCAATGATAACATAATCTTTGGTTGAGCTAAGAAACTCACATATCACAAAGTAAAGATAAAGAAGCTTCACCAAGAACGATCACCAACGCCAGACACCATAAGTTCACTTTGTAACCCCAGTAACAAGATGAAATCAAAATGGAACAACAATGTTAAAATGAAAGCCCCAAGACCCACTCAGTATTTTGACATCATCTTCCATTTCCTATATTATGCATGTTAGCAGAATAACAAGATTACCGAGGAGCATCATGCAAGCAACGATCGTAGATTAAAGAAACCAACCAGAAGCACTCAGTTTGTTTGCATTGCTTCTGCATGGTACTTGTCCAAATCAACATCAAGTGTTGCAGCAGATATTGGTTCACCACCACGTCCTTTACCTCGCTCACGGCCCCTGCTGCTCCCACGGCCACCACCACGCAGCCATCCTGAAGAACCCCTTCCTGGTCTAGTGCTGCAGTAACAAAGCAAGTTAGCAAAATCATTCTAATCAAAGAAGAAGAACCAGAAAATAGTAAGGCAAGGAAAGCATTTAGTTTTGTGTTTCTTTGAATATAAAGATAAAGCAATGAAAGGAGTATGTATTGATACAGAAACCACTGAAGTTAGTTAGGACACATCAACCAGTGTTGGATTCATCTAAGGAAGAGAAACCAAGATACAAAAAGTAATTATACTAAATATAATTACCATACATGTGGAGAGTGTGGTAACCAATCAAAAGCTCTAGTTTTCTAAAGAACTAACTTTTCTGCCACTGCAAATAGTTGATAATGTCAAAATGATCATAGAAAATCTTGATTTTTATGTTTAAACAGTTCACTTGTATGATGTGTGTGTCAAAAAAACACCTCACCAGCATAGTGGTATTCTAGATGTATGAGATATCTCTCTTTGCAAAGAACTAGCATTACACATCTTCAGTATCATGCACCTTTCCACTACTTACTAGAAAAAGAAAAACTGAAGCATATGCAACCATATAAAGATCATATAATGGTGATTGGTAAACATGATCAACTTGGAACTGATTTAAACTAAGATCACTAGTATTAATTTAATTGATCCACTAAACCAACATAATAGGAAACACAGAATCAAGAGGTAAGGCATGGAAAAAGTATGAAAAAATGAATGAGGGAATGCATTAGTATATGAAAGAAGTATAAGATTCTCTGTTTGTACTAAGTGCAGCATAAACTTCTTCATTGTAGTGTTAAAACAGATTTATTTGACTTGCAACATGATGAAGAGATGATTCCTTCTTCAAGATTCGAGTCCAGCCCTTCGCCATTCTTTTTCATGCTATATTTGCCATTCTTTTTCAAGCAAATCCAGACATTAGTTGAGCTCCAATAGTATTTGCACATTTATATTCAGTTATCATATATATATATATACATATATATATTGATGTGATTCTTTGACCGCTATGCCTGAGCTGACTCGTAATTTGAGCTCAATCCCATTCAATAGGGTGATTCTTAACCCAAATCTTGAGGCAATGGAATTGGAAGCAAAACGCACTTATTGTGATGTAATACTTAGTGCGCTACTTATTGCATTTATATTCACATCCGTTCATCATGCACTGGGTCTTTGGTGTGAGAAAAGGTAGATCATGAAAGAGAAAGAGAGAGAGCAAAAGGGATCAGCTTCTATCGTCCCACAATTCCCTTTCCTTAAAAACCTAGCTTTTCGTCTTCCAACGAGATCATGTCTTTTGCCCTTCATTTGCCATCGAGCACTAATCGATTCCGTTGTATACGCCTTTAGGTCAATGCCCTCCATGCTTGGGCCCCTTTCTCTTCCAATCTCTTGTTCGACGCCACTTTCACTCGGGCGCTTGCCCGAGGTGCCTAACGCCTGCGCTCAAGCGAGCGCCTAAGTTGCACTTCAGTGAATAGCATCACCCAGAGGTCATGCGAGGCACTTGGGTCTTGCCCAAGGACCCAGGTGCCACTTAAAAAACTGGTATATTGAATTAAACCACATTGCATCATTGAATATCAAAATTCAGAAATAAAAAATGTAAATATATTGATCTCGTTCTATATATTTTGGTATAAATACTTGGTTGAATCAGAAAAATACCAAACATTCAAAATAAAAATGAATTACACTTAAGCCTTGGTTTTATGGACCATATACCAGAAAGAAAAGCGACCTCTAAAGAAGGAAACAAATACGGCTAGAGAAACTACAGATAACCAAAAGCAAATAGATATTTTCTTACTCCAGAATTATTTGGCAATGGATAACAGGAAGGTGTTTGCATATGTATGTGTCTTGCATGGCTCAATCAATGAAATCCACAGATCATATATGTAAGAATATGGTGAAAAGAGAGTTCCCATCTTGTAAGTTGAAAAGCTTAATCAAACAAAAAGATCAAAATAAATCTGAGATGCATCTCTAGAAGCAGAAACATAGCAAACCTTTTGGAAGAGCCATTAGTGCTTCCAAAGGCACCATTAGTGAATTGAGGCACAACAGCTGGTATTGGAATATTTGTCCCAATAATTTCTATCTTCATCGGTTTTCCATCGAGCAGCACATTGTTGTATCTCTTTACAGCTGCTAAGGCATCACCTCTTCTTGCAAAGACCACTTCAGCTGTTCCCTTCAGTTATTTCTTCCATAAATGAGAAGGGACTACCACATTGAAATTAAAGAGCCACATCAAGCTGAAGAAGTACCTTAGATCTACCACTTTTATCATAATTTATTGAATAACGCTTCAGATCACCAACCTCTGAAAAGAGCTCCTGAAACAGAAAATAACATCATAAACAAAGGCACAAAGAAAACAATTTATTAACATAACAAAAGTGAAAAAACAAAATATAAGTGGACATTTGGCAACAATAGATATATGAAATCTTCATACAATCGAACATTTGGACCTAAGGCTCATATGTGCACTCGGTAGTTTGTTTTCCATGAAACAAGTATTTAGACTAAACAATATACTTTCATAAACATCTTCAAAAATATGTGACCAGAAATACATTAAAAAATAACAATTTTGCTGAAAAAAACACATGGAAAAAAAAACACTTGTTAGACAATCAAAAGTATCAAATACTTTTATCATTGTCTCTTGATTATCATTGTGGGTCATCATCCTTCTTTGCAGCGAAAAATATTTCATCTAAGATCAAAATATTGCAAACGAACCTTCAAAAAAATGATGAAGTAAAGACCCTAAAGTGCAAAGAAGCCTTCTCATTTCATAAAACTTAGATGGCAGTGTCTAGATAGATTACAATTAACAAAATTCAACAAACAGGGTGCGCACCAAACCTAAAATTAAAGCAAGACAATATGACATAACAGAAGCACATACAAGTTCTTTGCTTCCAACTTCATAGAGTGATTCAAGAAATCAAGTAGATGGAGAAACCTACTTTTCTATTCTACTACATGTTCCGCCGACCATTTCTGAACGTTCCCTTACACATGCTTATCATAAGCTTCGGTTCTGAAACATCTTCATTCATCATATACAAATAAGTAATCGAACTCCAAATGTGCAAGTTTCATTCCAGATGAAACTTGCTAGAAAATTCATTCATCAACACCGGAAAATTCATTCCACGATATAAATCTATGGATCCATAACTTGCTAGAAAAGAAAGAATGCATACGATTCATTCCAGATGTGCAAGTTTCTTTCAAGGTAACGAACAAGAATTATGAACAAGAACGACATCATGAACAGATCCAATATTGATAAAGGCAAGATATCAAAAGTGTCAAACAATCAAAATCAAGTCTAGAGCGAAAAGGATAAAAGAGGAAAGGAAAGATCACCTTAACGTCCTCGTTCGAGACCCCATATTCCAAGTTCGAAATATACAGCTTTGATCCGGTCTCTATAGCGGACGCCCTAGCCGCTGGAGCAGGCATGCCACCCATCTGAGACGCGTACATGTCGTGCTGCCACGCTGAGTCCGGAGCCTGGGATCGGATACCGAGTGAGAAACCCAAGAACCGGAGGCGGCGATTCGGTCGGATCGGTCGGCATCAAAGATCGGGGGCGTTGGGGGGAACCCTAAGCGCATACCTTCCCGACAGAGTAGGGAGCGGATCGGTTCGCCGATCGATTCGAAACACGGCAGGCGGGGCCAGCGGCCGAGCGACGGCCCCGTCCGCGGCTCCCGTCAGCGGACTTCTTGTTGTTCTTGATGATGTCGTCGAGGGACATGTCGAGGGCGCTCGACATCTTCGATCGATCACGGGGGGCGTCCGCGGAAGAGGAAGGAGAATCTTGGAAAGGGGGTATGCGAAGAAGGGTTGCGTGAAAGGAAGGCACGTTAGGGGAATAATTCGGTAAGGCGGCGAGGGAGGTTGGGATAGGGTTTCGAGGAAAGATAGGGGTGGACATTCCAGAAAACGTTCTTATAATATTTTATATTTATTATTTTTGTATAGATGGCGACAGATGTCGTGGTATAGTTAGTTATCACATCAGTTAAGGTTTTCGGTTCGAGACACGATGATATTAAATATTTTATGAACTATTCGTTTTATCGATTTTTTGGATACATTATTTTGATATTTTATATATTTAATTTTTATTATATATATATATTTTTAATATATTATAACGGATATACTATTCTTTTTATTAGTTTTTTTAATTAATATTATGTAAAACTAATTTGATAAAATTTTAGTTTTTGATTTATAATCAATAAGATTTGTATCAAGATCAAAATTATTCGAACTCAAATCTACATTCTAATTTTCATCCTCAAATCAATTAGACCACGATAAGTACTGTGGTTTAGTTGGTTATCATATCAGTTTAACACACTGAAGGTTTTCGATTTGAATCTGGGCTATGACAATTTATCATATTCTGGTATTTAATTAGCTATTCTTTTTATTGGTTTTGTGGGATACATTTTCATGATATTTTGTATGTTAAATTTTTATTATTTATATATTTTTTTAATATATTATAATTGATATTCTATTCTTTTTATTAGTTTTTCAATTAATGTTGTGTAAAACTAATTTGATAAAATTTTAGTTTTTCAACTTATAATCAATAGGATTTGTATCAAAATCAAAATTATTCGAATTCAAATCCACATTCTAATTTTCACCATCAAATTAACCAAACCATGACAAGTGTTGTGGTGTAGTTGGTTATCATGTCAGTCTAACACATTAAAGGTCTCTTGTTCGAATCAACTGTCACGTTAGTCTAACACATTAAAGGTCTCATGTTCAAATCTACATTCTAACTTTCACCTACAGATCAACTGCACCACGACAGGTGTCGTGGTGTAGTTGGTTATCACGTTAGTCTAACACATTGAAAGTCTTCGGTTTGAGTTTGAGCGACGCCAATCTATCATATTCTGGTATTTTATAAGCTATTCTTTTTATCGGTTTTTTGGGATACATTTTCTTGATATGTTATATGTTTAATTTTTATTATTTATATATTTTCTTAATATATTATAACGAATACGCTATTCTTTTTATTAGTTTTTTCAATTAATGTTGTGTAAAACTAATTTGATAAAATTTTAGTTTGTTGACTTATAATTAATAAGATTTGTATCAAAATCAAAATTATCCGAACTCAAATCCACATTCTTACTTTCACCCTCAAATCAACTACACCACAACATGTGTCTAGTGTATTTGGTTATCATGTCAGTCTAACACATTGAAAGTCTCCGGTTCTAGTATAGACGACGCCAATCTATCATATTCTAGTATTTTATGAGATACTTTTTTTATCGGTTTTTTGGGGTACATTTTCATGATATTTTGTATCTTGAATTTTTATTATATATATATTTTCTTAATATATTATAACCGATACACTATTCTTTTTATTAGTTTTTTCAATTAATGTTGTGTAAAAATAATTTAATAAAATTTTAGTTTTTTGACTTATAATCAATAAGATTTGTATCAAAATCAAAATTATTCGAACTCAAATCAACATTCCAACTTTTATCCTCAAATCAACTATACTATGATAGGTTGTGTCACGGTGTAGTTGGTTATCATGCGATTTGAGTCCAAGCAATGCCAATCTATCATATTATGGTATTTTATTAGCTATTCTTTATATCAATTTTTTGGGGTTTTCTTGATATTTTGTATGTTGAATTTTTATTATTTATATATTTTCTTAATATATTATAATGGATATGCTATTCTTTTTATTGGTTTTTTCAATTAATATTGTGTAAAACTAATTTGTTAAAATTTTAGTTTTTCGACTTATAATCAATAATATTTGTATCAAAATCAAAATTATTCGAACTCAAATCCACATTCTAATTATCACATTCAATTCAACTATACCATGACGAGTGTCGTGGTGTAGTAAGTTATTACGTTAGTCTAATACACTTAAAGTTTTCTGTTCGAGTCCGGGCGACGCCAATCTATCATATTTTGGTATTTTATGAGCTATTTTTTTTATCAATTTTTTGGGAAACATTTTCTGGATATTTTGTATGTTGAATTTTTATTATTTATATATTTTCTAAATATGTTATAACAGATACACTATTCTTTTTATTGGTTTTTTCAATTAATGTTGTGTAAAACTAATTTAATAAAATTTTAGTTTTTTGACATATAATCAATAAGAATTGTATCAAAATCAAAATTATTCGAACTCAAATCTACATTCTAACTTTCACCCACAAATCAACTACATCACGATAAGTGTTAGGGTGTACTTGGTTATCACGTTAGTCTAACACACTGAAAGTCTCCGGTTTGAGTCCGGGCGGCACCAATCTATCATATTCTGGTATTTTATGAACTATTCTTTTTATCGGTTTTTTTGGGTACATTTTCTTGATATGTTGTATGTTGAATTTTTAATATTTATATATTTTCTTAATATATTATAACGGATACGCTATTCTTTTTGCTATTCTTTTTATTAGTTTTTTCAATTAATGTTGTGTAAAACTAATTTGATAAAATTTTAGTTTTTCCACTTATAATCAATAAGATTTGTATCAAAATTAAAATTATCCGAACTCAAATCAACATTTTAACTTTCACCTTCAAATCAACTACACCATGACAAGTGTCTGGTGTAGTTGGTTATCACGTTAGTCTAAAACATTGAAAGTCTCTGGTTCTCGTTTTGATGATGCTAATCTATCATATTCTAGTATTTTATGAGATATTCTTTTTATCGATTTTTTGGGGTACATTTTTATGATATTTTGTATTTTGAATTTTTATTATATATATATTTTCTTAATATATTAGAACTGATACGCTATTCTTTTTATTGATTTTTTCAATTAATGTTGTGTAAAACTAATTTGATAAAATTGTAGTTTTTTGACTTATAATCAATAAGATTTGTATCAAAATCAAAATTATTCGAACTCAAATCCACATTCCAACTTTCATTCTCAAATCTACATTCCACCTGTCATGGTGTAGTTGGTTATCACGTCAGTCTGACACACTGAAGGTCTCCAATTAAAGTCCTGGCGACGCCAATCTATCATATTTTGATATTTTATGAGCTATTATTTTTATCGATCTTTTGGGGAACATTTTCTTGATATTTTATATGTTGAATTTTTATTATTTATATATTTTCTTAATATATTATAATGGATACGCTATTATTTTTATTTGTTTTTTCAATTAATATTGCGTAAAACTAATTTGATAAAATTTTAGTTTTTCAACTTATAATCAATAAGATTTGTATCAAAATCTAAATTATCCGAACTCAAATCCAGATTCTAACTTTTACCCTCAAATCAACTGCACCACGACAAGTAGTATTGTTGTGTAGTTGGTTATCATGTTTGTTTAAAAAATTGAAGGTCTCCGTTCAAGTCCAGGTGACGCAAATCTATCATATTCTGGTATATTATGTGGGCTACTTTTTTTACCGATTTTTTGTGGTACATTTTCATGATATTTTGTATGTTGAATTTTTATTATTTATATATTTTCTTAATATATTATAACGGATACGCTATTCACTTTATTGGTTTTTTCAAACATGTTGTGTAAAACTAATTTGTTAAAATTTTAGTTTTTCAACTTATAAACAATAAGATTTATATCAGAATCATAATTATCCGAACTTAAATCTACATTCTAATTATCACCTTTAATTCAACTACATTATGACGGGTGTCTTGGTGTAGTTGGTTATCACGTCAGCCTAACACATTAAAGGTCTTTAGTAAGAGTCCGGGCGATGCTAATCTATCATATTCTGGTATTTTGTGAGCTATTTTTTTATCAATTTTTTTGGAAACATTTTCTTGATATTTTGTATGTTGAATTTTTATTATTTAAATATTTTCTAAATATGTTATAACGGATAAGCTATTCTTTTTATTGGTTTTTTCAATTAATATTGTGTAATACTAATTTGATAAAATTTTAGTTTTTTCACTTATAATTAATAACATTTGTATCAAAATCAAAATTATCCGAACTCAAATCTACATTCTAACTTTTACTCTCAAATCAACGATTGTCACGTTAGTCTAACACACTGAAAGTCTCCGGTTTGAGTCCGGGTGATGACAATATATCATTTTTTGGTATTTTATGAGCTACTCTTTTTATCGATTTTTTGGGTACATTTACTTGATATGTTGTTTGTTGAATTTTTAATATTTATATATTTTCTTAATATATTATAACGGATACGCTATTCTTTTTATTAGTTTTTTAAATTAATATTGTGTAAAACTAATTTGATAAAATTTTAGTTTTTTGACTTATAATCAATAAGATTTGTATCAAAATCCCACATTCTAACTTTCATCCTCAAATCAACTACACCATGACTGGTGTCTCGTGTAGTTGGTTATCACGTCATTATAACATACTAAAAATCTCCAATTCTAATCTGAATGACGCCAATCTATCATATTCTAGTATTTTATGAGAAATTCTTTTTATTGGTTTTTTGGGATATATTTTCTTGATATTTTGTATGTTGAATTTTTATTATTTATATATTTTCTTAATATATTATAACTGATACGCTATTCTTTTTTATTGGTTTTTTCAATTAATGTTGTGTAAATCTAATTCGATAAAATTTTAGTTTTTTGACTTATAATCAATAAGATTTGTATCAAAATCAAAATTATCCGAACTCAAATCCACATTCTAACTTTTACCCTCTAATCAATTGCACCATGATAAGTAGTGTAGCTATATAGTTGGTTATTATGTTAGTCTAACACACTATAGGTCTTCGATTCAAGTCCGGGCGACGTTAATCTATCATATTTTGGTATATTATGAGCTACTTTTTTTATCGGTTTTTTGGGGTACATTTTCTTGATATTTTGTATGTTGAATTTTTATTATTTATTTATTTTTTGAATATGTTATAACGGATACACTATTCTTTTTATTGGTTTTTTCGATTAATGTTGTGTAAAACTAATTTTATAAAATTTTAGTTTTTCGACTTATAATAAATAAGATTTGTATCAAAATCAAAATTATCCGAACTCAAATCCACATTCTAAATTTTACCATCAAATCAACTGCACCACGACAAGTAGTGTTGTTGTATAGTTAGTTATCATGTTAGTCTAAAAAATTGAAGGTCTCCGGTTCAAGTCCAAGCGACGCAAATCTATCATATTCTGGTATATTATGTGAGCTACTCTTTATATCGGTTTTTTGGGGTACATTTTCATGATATTTTGTATGTTGAATTTTTATTATTTATTTATTTTCTTAATATGTTACAACGGATACGCTATTCTTTTTATTGGTTTCTTCGATTAATGTTGAGTAAAACTAATTTGATAAAATTTTATTTTTTCGACTTATAATCAATAATATTTGAATCGAAATCAAAATTATTCGAACTCAAATCCACATTCTAACTTTCACACTTAAATCAACTGCACCAGGAAAAGTGATGTTGTGGTGTTGTTGATTATCACGTTAGTCTAACACATTGAAGGTTTTCGGTTTGAGTCCGGGTAACACCAATTTATCAAATTCTGATAATTTTATTAGCTATTCTTTATATCGATTTTTTGGGCTACATTTTCTTGATATTTTGTATGTTAAATTTTTATTATTTATATATTTTCCTAATATATTATAACGGATACACTATTCTTTTTATTGGTTTTTTCAATTAATGTCGTGCAAAACTAATTTGATAAAATTTTAGTTTTTCGACTTACAATCAATAAGATTTGTATCAAAATCAAAATTATCCGAACTCAAATCCACATTCTAACTTTTACCAACAAATCAACTGCACCAAAAAAAGTTGTGTCTTGGTGTAATTGGTTATCACGTCAGTCTAACACACTTAAGGTCTCCGGTTCAAATCTGTGTGACACAAATTTATCATATTTTGATGTTTTATGAGTTATTCTTTTTATCGGTCTTTTGAGGAATATTTTCTTGATATTTTATATGTTGAATTTTTATTATTTATATATTTTCTTAATATGTTATAATGGATACTCTATTCTTTTTATTGGTTTTTTCAATTAATGTTGCGTAAAACTAATTTGATAAAATTTTAGTTTTTTGACTTATAATCAATAAGATTTGTATCAAAATCAAAATTATCCGAACTCAAATCCATATTCTAACTTTTACCAACAAATCAACTATATCACAACAAGTAGTGTTGTTGTGTAGTTTGTTATCATGTTAGTTTAACACATTGAAGGTTTTCGGTTCAAATCCAGGCGATGCTATTCTTTCATATTTTGGTATATTATGTGAGTTACTCTTTTTATCGGTTTTTTTGGGTATATTTTCATGATATTTTGTATGTTGAATTTTTATTATTTATTTATTTTCTTAATATGTTATATCGGATACGCTACGCTATTCTTTTTATTAGTTTTTTCAATTAATGTTGCGTAAAACTAATTTGATAAAATTTAAGTTTTTCGACTTATAATCAATAAGATTTGTATCAAAATCAAAATTATCTGAACTCAAATCTACATTCTAACTTTTACCCTCAAATCAATTGTATCACGGCAAGTAGTGTTATTGTGTAGTTGGTTATCACGTTAGTTTAATACATTGAAGGCCTTCGATTTAAGTCTAGGCGATGCTATTCTATCTTATTCTAGTATATTATGTGAGCTACTCTTTTTATCGATTTTTTGGGGTACATTTTCATGATATTTTGTATGTTAAATTTTTATTATTTATTTATTTTCTTAATATGTTATTACAGATACACTATTCTTTTTATTAGTTTTTTCGATTAATGTTGAGTAAAACTAATTTAATAAAATTTTATTTTTTCGACTTATAATCAAAAAGATTTGTATCAAATTCAAAATTATTCGAACTCAAATCCACATTCTAACTTTCAACCTAAAATCAATTGCACCAAGAAAAGTGTTGTCTTGGTGTAGTTAATTTTCACGTGAGTCTAACACACCGAAGGTCTCTAATTCAAATCCGAGCGATGTAAATTTATTATATTTTGAAATTTTATGAGCTATTCTTTTTATCGGTCTTTTGGGAAACATTTTCTTGATATTTTATATGTTGAATTTTTTTATTTATATATTTTGTTAATATATTATAACAGATACACTATTCTTTTTATTGGTTTTTTCAATTAATGTTGCGTAAAACTAATTTGATAAAATTTTAGTTTTTTGACTTATATTCAATAAGATTTGTATCAAAATCAAAATTATCTGAACTCAAATCTACATTCTAACTTTTACCCTCAAATCAATTGTATCACGGCAAGTAGTGTTATTGTGTAGTTGGTTATCACGTTAGTTTAATACATTGAAGGCCTTCGATTTAAGTCTAGGCGATGCTATTCTATCTTATTCTAGTATATTATGTGAGCTACTCTTTTTATCGATTTTTTGGGGTACATTTTCATGATATTTTGTATGTTAAATTTTTATTATTTATTTATTTTCTTAATATGTTATAACGGACACGCTATTCTTTTTATTAGTTTCTTCAATTTGAGAAAATTTTATTTTTTCGACTTATAATCCAATAAGATTTGTATCAAAATCAAAATTATCCGAACTCAAATCCACATTCTAACTTTTACCATCAAATCAACTGCATCACGACAAGTAGTGTTGTTGTGTAGTTGGTTATCACGTTACTCTAATACATTGAAGGTCTTTGGTTTAAGTCTAGGCGACGCTATTCTATCATATTCTGGTATATTATGCGAGCTATTCTTTTTATCAGTTTTTTGGGGTACATTTTAATGATATTTTTTATGTTGAATTTTTATTATTTATTTATTTTCTTAATATGTTGTAACGGATACGCTATTCGTTTTATTTGTTTCTTCGATTAATGTTGAGTAAAACTAATTTGATAAAATTTTATTTTTTTGACTTATAATCAATAAGATTTGTATCGAAATCAAAATTATCTGAACTCAAATCCACATCCTAACTTTCACCCTCAAATCAATTACACCAAGAAAAGTAGTGTCGTGGTATAGTTGGTTATCACGTTAGTTTGACACACTAAAGATCTCCGGATCGAGTTTGGCGATGCTAATCTATCATATTCTAGTATATTATGTGAGCTACTTTTTTTATCGATTTTTTGGGGTACATTTTCATGATATTTTGTATGTTGAATTTTTATTATTTATTTATTTATTTTCTTAATATGTTATAACGGATACGCTATTCTTTTTATTAGTTTCTTTAATTAATGTTGGGTAAAACTAATTTGATAAAATTTTATTTTTTTGACTTATAATCAATAATATTTGTATCAAAATCAAAATTATCCGAACTGAAATCCACATTCTAACATTCACCCTCAAATTAACTACACCAAGAAAAGTGGTGTCGTGGTGTAGTTGTTTAACATGTCAGTCTAACACACTGAAGGTCTCCGATTCAAGTCCGAGCGATGCCAATCTATCATATGTTGGTATTTTATTAGCTATTCTTTATATCGATTTTTTGGTTTACATTTGCTTGATATTTTGTATATTGAATTTTTATTATTTATATATTTTCGTAATATATTATAACTGATAAGCTATTCTTTTTATTAGTTTTTTCAATTAATGTTGTGTAAAACTAATTTGATAAAATTTTAGTTTTTTGACTTATAATCAATAAGATTTGTATCAAAATCAAAATTATCCGAACTCAAATCCACATTCTAACTTTTACCCTCAAATCAACTGCAATATGACAAGTAGTGTTGTTGTGTAGTTGGTTATCACATTAGTCTAACATACTGAAGGTTTTCAGTTCAAGTTTGTGTAATGTTAATCTATCATATTTTGGTATATTATGAGCTACTCTTTTTATCGATTTTTGGGGGTACAATTTCTTGATATTTTGTATGTTAAATTTTTATTATTTATTTATTTTCTGAATATGTTATAACGGATATGCTATTTTTTTATTGGTTTTTTCGATTAATGTTGAGTAAAACTAATTTGATAAAATTTTAGTTTTTCAACTTATAATCAATAAGATTTGTATCAAAATCAAAATTATCCAAACTCAAATCCACATTCTAACTTTCATCCTCAAATCAATTGCACCAAAAAAAGTGTTGTCTTGGTGTAGTTGGTTATCATGTCAATCTAACACACTGAAGGTCTCCGGTTCAAATCCGGGCGATGCCAATCTATCATATTTTGATATTTTATGAGCTATTATTTAAATCTTTCCTATAGGGAACATTTTCTTGATA
>LVTN01000906.1:62277-117774 GCA_001649415.1 Musa itinerans | reverse complement strand
ATATATAATTACGAGAGCTCTCTTCCAATATACTTCCACCGTCAATTTTTCTCTATTTCTATCATAGCCGCTTCTCTTATCTTATATGCGTCTCCCTCCATGTCTAGCCTTAATTACACGTACCATTAATCAAAGTTGTTCATAGTCAACTACATCGTGGCCTTCCCTCTTGTTGGGTTACAGTTTCGAGCACATCTGCAACTCCCATGGCCATTGTTTAGAGATGGGAATGTTCTTGTGTTTAATATATATTTTAAACATAACATAATCATATTTACATGATTAATATATATACTCTTAGTGTCTATGTAATGAAATATAATAATATAAAAATTAAGTATAAAAATTTTAATATATTATTATTATATAAAAAATTTAATATTAAAAATTAAAATCAAATAACAATAAATCAAATATATGATGTCTATTTCATCAAAAAGTCCTTATTTGATATGCAAGTATATCGACGTCGCAAGTATAATATATCTTACTTAACTAGATATGATCATATAATCTAATATTCTCTCACTTGACCCATTAATTAGTAAGATATAAAATAAATAAAATAAAATTTTATTTAAAAATAATTTTACTTAATTAGATTTTAAAATTTTTAAAAAATATTTTACACGTGCATACGAATTTTATAAACTAAGCCAATAAATCCGATAAATATAATAATACTATATTAAGTATGATTATCAATGCGAGTCATAACAGTTCTATGTCATCGATATCATATTTCCTTCTATATATGACAACACTACTAGCTCTTCATTATATAGTCCAAAATGATCTATATAATTTATCTTATTAAAATAATCTGATTAGCACGTTTAATAATAAAATGTATCATATATAAATATAAACAGGATAATAGAAATAAATAATTTTAAATACATAAACAAGAATGTCAATTATAATGTCTAGTCAAATATGCATCATCACAACTTTTATGGGTTGCTCACAAACCTAATGATAAGAATATATTTTTTTAGTCACTTTAGGTTGTAAATTGTGAGTGAATTGATCAACAATCAATATAGTGAAACTCAAATTCTTAATTAAGATTAATTGTTTATAGACTCTATTATCTAACCATCAAGTATTTTATACTATAATGTATAAAATTACTAAAGTATTTATTATTCTTAGAGAAGAATATTACTATGATATGTCACAAAATATCTTTAGTGACTTGGCAATTAAGTCTCATCATACAAGTTCTGAGATAAAATTTCACAATCATAGAGTTTGATTAGTGACCTCAAAATATACCATAACATTAGCTTTTATTATTGATAATGTAATAATATATTACTTAGTATTTTTTTCTATAAATTATCCTTTCAACTAATATAAATATAAAATGTAAAGTTGACTCCCTATTATTGATGTAATTTATAGAATCAGCATATAAAAATATCATCATTTTAAGCAAATCTATTTTCATAAATGTGAGCATATAATCATTCGTTCATTTCAAATATCTTATTATTATTTTTTTAGCTTTTTAGTCTTTCATTTCTAGATAACTCTAATATCTATCTAGTATTCCAACTACAAAATTAATATTTAGTTTGATATAAGCTAGAGCATATAATAAACTTTCAACTACATATACATAATGAATATTTTTCTTTATTTGATTCTTTTTTAAGTCATTTTAAAATATTTGTTTTGACTATAACTTTTATTTTTGTTATTTATTGAATAAAGTTATATATTAAGTCTCTTCAAGACTCGTTCAATCTATCGTTTTTGAGATAGTCATAGTAATCCTTGAGATTTATCCTTTAATATCTCAATGCCAATAATATAAAATATCTTATTTATCCTTGAATACAAGCAAATTGTCGTCGAATCCTAAGGCTATAGCAATGTCGATCTGTAAGGAGAATTAGACTTATCTTTTCCTTTCTTTCTACCCTGGACCGCTATGAGCAATGAATTAGGGACAAAGAGAATATGAGATAAGATATATAATCTCTCAATAATATATTATATAATCCTAAAACTATAGCTCATGATCATATCTCTGTATATTTTATTCATATGAGGTCCTATCGTTTTATAGGTGAGAGCAAATGATCAAATAAATAATTAAAAAAATCACTCCAATCAATATTATCTCATAAAAAAATTTATTATAATTGGATCTCTTTTTTATTGACTAATAGTTATGCTCATAATTTAGTTATATCTATAATATATCATATATGGTAAAGACTTGTGCCTTTGTGTGTATACTAGGAAAAAGAAGAAAAGTCTATGCCATTTCTAATTTCTTTGGAACGCTTATCTACTACTCCACTTGACAAGATGCACAGTATAGAATCTGTGAGTTACAAGGAAGGAATCGAACAAATGCCAAGTTCGTTCAGTTTGGAACCTGGAGGAGGGATTCTTTTGCATGAGCTCGCCACTGAATCTCTTTATCAAACAATACTAATCTTTTATCACCTACATCAAAATATATCCATATATATATTCATGTCATTGTGTTTGTCGTATAATTTAGTACTATATCAAAAGCAAATTAATATTTAAATTGATTTATAAGAAAATAATTATTGTATTATTATTAATTTGGACTTGCTTAACTCGGGCCAATGGTAGAATTATAATAAGCCAGCTTGTTAGTTATCCTATTACATCAGTTTGTGACATACAAAAGATATAAGCATTTTGAGATAAGTATAAAACATAATTTGGGATGATTATTACATTTATTTTCATGTAAAGCAAGTTCATTAAGTCCAAGCAAACATATCATGCACTTGCAACCTTGAATAATAATACAATAATTATTAAAACAAAGTTAGGTTTGCAGGTCCACACAACTGTGCTTTTGTTGGGTACAATAGTGGAACATGACATGATCCAAGGGAAGTGACACTGAAGACATTTGGTAGAAGGGGTAAGTTGATAACTCAAAAATATTTGGTACGTAAATACATTTATATACACGAAGATTTTTCTTATGGAAGAAATTTTGTTTTGACATTGAGATCAGGAAAGGAATCATTTGGTATTCAAATCAAAATAATAATCAAATATACATTTATTTTTATTCTTCATTAGTTATATGAATTTATTCTTCATTTTAATCGAGTGTTAATACCATTAGAAGATAAAAAAGGAGATAATATATACTGTTAAAAATGTTATGGCAGGTCAAAGTGAAATAAGACCAGTTGAGATTGACAGCATGAAAAGAAACAAAGCAACACAAGTAAATGATTTTAATATTACTAATGTCTTGACCTAAACACATCTTTGTCAAGCAATAAGATTAATGCATCCGACCAATATAATTAATATACATCTGTGATATTAAAAGATGCATAGACGATTTTACTTGGAATGCGTGCAAATCATGGCATAATAGAGTAATCATGCATCGCAATTTTATTTGGATTGCCTATGGATCATGGTAAATGTAGGTAGAGGGAAGGGATGGTCTTCCACCAATCACAAAATAAGTAGGTGAGATATTGACTCTTACACATCATAATCACGAGGACACATGTAGGATTCATTTGGATCATCACAGTACTTTTCCTTGTCACCGCTTTGAATTCTTTTCCGCCGAATTACTCATCAGAGAGGCACTTTCAAGAGCAGAAGAAGAATCAAGTGGCGATCTGCTACTTTGGTCTCGCATCAGCTCCATGTTGTCTCCTCGTGTTTTCTTCTTCCTTCGCAAACAAGCTTTCTGTGAGGTAATCCAGTTTCTATCAGTGGAGCGTGATGAACGTGGATCCTTGGATGCGATGACGCATGTTCTCGTCGTGTATGGCAGCGTCAATACGTCAGTACGCTGACGACGCATGTGAAATCGAGATTGACTCCGAGAGACAAAGAGAGCTATAAATACGAGTCATTTCCTCTCTTGTCTCTCATCTGTAGGACGATGGAGGAAGGGAGGAGGGAGTCGAAGAGACCAGCGAGTGCAGATAGGGAAGAAGATAAGCGAGGAGAGGAAGAGATGGAGAAATTCTACGCTTTGCTGGAGAACATTAGAGCGATGAGAGACTCCCTGAGGAGGAGCAGGCATAAGAGGATGAAGAAGGAAGCAGCTAAGCCTGTTTGGAAGCCGAGGTTCGAGATGGAGGACTTCAAGGAGGAGGAGGCTGGAGTCTGCAGCTCGGCGATCAGCGTGACGTCGAATCCATCACCCAAGGAGGGGGAGAAGAGAAGGCATGGGAAGGAGGAAGTGGAGAGCGAGGAGAAGAGCAGTTTGGATCTCTCTCTCTCCCTCTAGCTAGCCATTGCGGTCGGGCTTCCATTTCCTAAATCTCTCATCTGATATGCGTGTTTCCTTGTGTTCGAACACTGTTCATGCACCATTGAAGACTGTTGCCACAAGTCAATTTAAATGGATTCTTAATTGGCATATCAGTAATTGACCCTCGGAGTGTGCAGTACGAGTTGGACTGACTTTAGAGGACAAAAAGAATAATATAATTGCTAAATATATCAAATCTATTTGATCTTAATTTTTGGTTCCCAAACGGCGTAGATTTGAAGTAAAGTTTTTTTTTGCTTTCAAAAAAAGAGAGATAAGATAAAAAAAAAAGGAAAGTGAATGACTTTCTCGCTTTCTTTTTCGCAAGTATCAATAGTGGAGATCCATAATAAAAATAGCGAGTTGTAGATATTGCACGAGTATGCAAAGACGATGATGATAACACAGAGGATTGGGTCCGATGAACAGTGCTCATTTGAATCACTCTAATCGTTTACATGATCTTTCATAAAGAAAAATGTACTTTTTAAATTAGTCGATAGATATGGATCCACCTCTTGAGGTGATTTGTCTTATTGTAAAAGTGGGATTCTAATATATTATTCATTGAATTTGATTCCAAAGTCCCGCTTGATCTATTCTTTGAGTGGTCATGAATCCTCTCACATTTTTGAATATATGTGGAATATGTTAACCGAAAGGAAACTGATGAACAAATTTAACACTAAAAAAAATATAAAATTAAATATTTTATGATGTATTTATCAGAGGATTTAAATTCTCATATATATATATATATATATATATATATATATATATTGACTAGTTTGGTTGATAAATCAGATCACCATAAGGTGTTGGGATCAGTGTCCATTTTTATCACCTACTGTTTGTAAAAAAAAATTGAAACGTCAAATTTTTTATATTTAAATTTTTAGAACACTAGTCTAATGTTAGTCTATTAAACTCTATTATCATGAATTAAGAATTCGAAATCTTATCCAACACACGCCAACCAGAACTCAAACCATCATTTGATGCTAACTAATTTAGTTGATAAAATTGAATGATACATGTTGGGAACATGCAATTACAAAATATACTGTTCAAAATCATTACAATCGGTCATAAAGAAATAATAATAATAAAGGCAATTGTCTACAATTAATTATTCTTAATCTTCTTTGTCAAGAAGCACACCTTAAACATTGTCATCATTATCACTATCATCATCATCATCATCAATCATATTATATTTCAATTATGAGCATCATTTTTTTCCCAAATCAAATCGTCAATATGATTTTTATTTTTTAATATTTTAGGCATGACCATTGTTATTTGAATGCTCCCTTTGTCCAATTTGGCTAACTGTCTTGTGTTTAATAGATTTATTTTTTTATATTAAAATTTATCTTTGGTTGACATTCTAAAAATCTCGAGGCTCAATCTTTGTAAATGGAATCATTAATATTTTTAAGACATGTTCTTCACATCTTTAACCTCTTAAATTATGATAAAACTATAATAATTAAAAATATTTCTTCTTCCTTGCGAATCAACATCATATTAATTACACTTAAACAACATAGATAGAAGAAGAACGAGGAGAAATGGAAGAAATAAGTGAGGGACAAAGGATTAAGAGACGAACAATACGAGGAAGCAAAGGAGATTTGATAGAACTAATTCAACATCAATTCAATTTTCAACGGTTCATAAGCCATCGATTCAATTGGATTTGATTCATAAGTTTTTTTTATTATTTATAAAAAATCCTACCCGAAGTAAAAAACGAAAAATGGGTCAACAGAGACAGCTTTTCCCAATAAAATTTCTATTATCATAGGAATTTTAAATCGGACCTAATTATTTGAACAAGGAAAGCCCATAGAAGGCCTCCGGTCAATTGTGTTCAAGTTGATCCAATCAACAATAAAAATGTGTAGCGATGAAATAACACAAATTACGCGCACACTTGGATGGCTCCTGCATCCTTAAGATTCGTGCAAGATGATTTTGACTTCGTTGACCATGTTTGATGTTTTACGATATAAAAAAAACTAAGATTACAAGATAATAATATTTTATTTATAATAATTTTGAATCATAAAAAGGATTCCGAATGGTTGGACTTTAGATTCAGCAGACGAGCGACCGATGCGAAACCAACAAGCTCGAGCTAAAATTCGGTCTGCCTTTGTATTCGCCATTCGCTATTCATGTAGCTCTCTCTTGTCGTTGTAGTGCCCCAAGCAATCCATCCAACAATACAATCACACAAATCTGCCGCTCCATCCGTGCTCTCTCGTCCGTCGTCGCCCCCGACACCGCCATGGCCGCCGCCGCCTTCTCTCCTTCGTTCTTCTGCTCCCTCTCCTCCATCACAGACTCTGAGGGCAAGAATGATAATGCGATCTCGACTTTAAACCGCTTCCGCCGCTTCCGCAACCCTGGCTGCCTCCTCCTCCTCCGCCATTGCCGAGGGACCCGGATCTCCTGCTCATCCACCGCTTCCGACCCCACCGGTGTCCACCACCACCAGCAATTGAAGAGCCGGAGGCCGCCGGAGGAGAACATCCGCGAGGAGGCGTGCCGGCGCGACGAGGCGAACGCGTCGCACGGCTTCTCGGCGTGCTACGTGCCCTTTGATGCTCCCGCCGACACTGCGGAGACCTACTCGCTCGATGACGTGGTGTACCGGAGTCGCTCCGGCGGTCTCCTTGACGTCCGCCACAATCTCTCCGCCCTGAAGCGCTTCCCCGGCTCCCACTGGCGCGCCCTGTTCGACTCCCGCGTCGGCCGCACCACCTGGCCCTACGGTTCCGGCGTCTGGTCCAAGAAGGAGTTTGTCCTCCCGGAGATCGACCCCGACCACATCGTGTCTCTCTTTGAGGGCAACTCCAATCTCTTCTGGGCCGAGCGCCTCGGTCGCGACCACCTCGGTGGCATGCCCGACCTCTGGGTCAAACACTGCGGCATCTCGCACACCGGCTCCTTCAAGGACCTCGGCATGACCGTCCTTGTCAGCCAGGTCAACCGCCTCCGCAGTGCCCCCCTCAACCGCCCCATCGCCGGCGTCGGGTGCGCCTCCACCGGCGACACCTCCGCCGCCCTCTCCGCCTACTGCGCTGCCGCCGGCATCCCTGCTATCGTCTTCCTTCCCACTGACCGCATCTCCCTCGCTCAGCTCGTCCAGCCCATTGCTAACGGCGCCACCGTGCTCTCCATCGACACTGACTTCGACGGTTGCATGCGCCTCATCCGCGAGGTTACCGCCGAACTCCCCATCTACCTGGCCAACTCCCTCAACTCCCTCCGCCTTGAGGGTCAGAAGACTGCCGCCATAGAAATCCTTCAGCAGTTCGACTGGGAGGTGCCCGACTGGGTCATCGTCCCTGGCGGCAACCTGGGCAACATCTACGCCTTCTACAAGGGCTTCGAGATGTGCCGCGAGCTTGAGCTGGTCGACCGCGTGCCACGGCTTGTCTGCGCACAGGCAGCCAATGCCAATCCCCTTTACCTCTACTACAAGTCTGGCTGGGCTGACTTCAAGCCCATGGTGGCGGCAGACACGTTTGCCTCCGCCATCCAAATCGGCGATCCTGTCTCCATTGACCGTGCTGTATTTGCTCTCAAGGCCACTGACGGCATCGTCGAGGAGGCCACCGAGGAGGAGCTCATGGATGCCATGTCTCTTGCTGACCGCACGGGCATGTTTGCCTGCCCACACACCGGGGTCGCTCTTGCTGCACTGTTCAAGCTAAGGGAGAGGGGGGTGATCAAGATGAATGATCGCACCATAGTAGTCAGCACCGCTCATGGGCTCAAATTCAGCCAATCAAAAGTGGCCTATCACTCAAAGGAGATAGCCAACATGGCTTGCCATTATGCGAACCCACCCGTACATGTGAAGGCTAATTTCGGTGCCGTGATGGATGTTCTGAAGAAGAAGCTGGAAGGTAAGCTTAGCCTGTGATCAATGTAAGCCTATTCGCCCTCAAATCTCAGTTTGATTTGACTCTGTTATGCCTCTGGTCATGTTTTTGAACGAGACAAAATAATCCAAGGCATTTGATGCATTCAGATCTTCCTTTATTTCCTAGCTGGCAAGGCAAGGAATTGGATTGCTGCGCGTAGAAATCAGTGCAAGCTAGCTACTTTGTTCTTGTGTTAGTAGGTCTTAGTAACATCATTCCTTGCTTCAACTAGTGTTAAGTTTGTTGTTCAAGTGGGAGATTTTAGAGCTGTCTCCTTTTTAAGTTGTTCTTCTAATTTGGATGCTAAATTTTACCTGGATCAAGTACTTCTGTTTCTATTGTAAAAACTACACACTTAAAGGTATTTGTGCTTACCAATAATAACTTTTTGGCTATTGTTGAGAGATGTTGACCTAAAAATAGGACTTTGAAACAATTTGAAACTCCGCTCAAGACCAATAGAGTTTTCTAAATAGACATGATCATGGTTTCCTAAGTAGCTAAAACAAGTATTCCTAGCGCTTTTAGGATTATACAAAAATTGCCTAAGAATATTACAGAAATAAACCGAAACTCCTTACAAAAATAGGAAACAAATATTGGTCGGCCAACTTAAACCTAGTACCAACTTAAACTTAGTACGATCTGACTAACTGCATTAGATTTCCATATTATATATTGTCTTACTGGGTTATATTAATGTTGGGATGTGACTTTTACATGTTTTGTGAAACTAGAGTGTAAATTGTCACAGTATGAATGACGTTTGACATTATTGTTTGTTCTATGGGTACTGTATTATAAATATGCTTGTCGGATTGGTATCTTAAATTTTCAGTTCTCTCATTTCAGAAGTCCCTGACCAACTTGGACTTGTAGTGGTTTTTGTTAGGTGGTTTAGGTCTCAAATAGTAACCTATTATCAAATGAATTTAATGGTCTTTGGGAAGGTTTCAATTTTGTGGATTGGATGGGATTTATATGATCGATGAGTGACTCATGCTACACATTGCAATCTCTTTAGCACTTGTGAAATGTGGCTTGACTTTGTTGAATAGAGATTGATTCGGTCTCCTGCACTTATAGGGCTATATTTTTAAACTTATTTAAAATAGTTACAATAAAATATATGTATGGTTTTCTGTTGTGGGTCCAGGGTCATTGCATTGGACACAAAAGGCTTTATGCCCATTTTAATCTCTTTAGATGCATGTATTTTGCCGTTCAAGATCACTCCAAGCTGGTTCCTAAGCCTTTATTCAAACTTTGACTGAACTAATATCAAGTGTTTGTTGTAGGCTTAAGATTTGCCTAGACTTGCAGGTTCATTCTGTCATAGGAAATTCATGTACAGGAGTCAGTAACAACTCTGCTAAACTCCTTTGAGCTTCTCTCGATCTGTTATGATGCCATTCTAATTGAATTTTTGATTCAAGAATTTTTTGTACTCTTTCAGGAATATATCATAACACCTAGTATCAATATCAGATTATCATCTTCAGAGTTCTTTCAATGGAAAGGAAAAAATCTTGAAATAGAAAGCACATTGATATGTGATTCATTACTTCTCTTGTTTCAGGAATGGGCAAATAGTTGATATCCTAGTCTGCCATGCATTTATATTGGGGTGCAGAATTTTAATCTCTTTAGATGCATGTATTTTGCCCATTTAAAATAGTGTCTGATCCTAAGCAAAAACTATCCCAGATCCTTCAATGTTCAGTTCATATCTTCTTTTTTCTTTTGTGTGTCTGTGTGTGTGCATGCATGCCTGTGGAATGCAATCTCACAGTATACTGGCGGTATGTACTGGTTCATATAGGAACTTGGTGGCAAACTTGCGGTTTGCTAGTTGCATACCATGCTGACCTGGGACTGATTCAGGTGCTGGTACTGAAATAAAATCTTGGTTCCATTTATTATTATCTACTAACCAAATATGCCTCCTTAATGTCTTTTGGCTCATCTTTATTCAATTACCTACTAACCAAATAAAACCTTGGTCCCATTGTGGGGTTTGGGAAGAGTCGATGTATGCAGCCTTACCTCTATTGAGGAACAATGTACGCTGTTTTTCCTTTATCGGAGAACAATGTACGCAACCTTACCTAATAATGGAAGTAGCCTTACCTTTATTGAGGAACAATGTATGCACTATTCAACCTTACCTCTATCGAGGAACAAATTACTGTAATAAATAAATATCTTAATTTACATATTATAATTATTTTTCTTTTTTATTTCTTCATCTGTGTTTTTCTTAGCCTTTTCATCTGTACTTCTCTTGACTTGCCTCTTCACTGAATTCATCATATTATATGTTTGTTCATGACAAATAATTTGTCTAATAATGTTATAATACTAATTGTTAGATATGAAGTTTTCTTTATTCTTTTCATTTTTAATTTATTTCCAATATTTTTTTGGTTTTTAGTGACCTTCTGTAAAGTTTTTTTTATAAAGAGGGGCCACCTATGTTTCATTTATGTGTCAGCATGTATATATTTAGCCATCCTGCTTATGGCTTCATTTCTAGAAATTATTGTGGAGTACCTTAAACATCCGAAGCAATGTAATAGGTTGCTTTATCTAGACCTGTTTGGACAAGAAAGTAGTTGAGATAGACAACTAGATAACTGTCTATAATAGGGCATTAAACTTGTTTCTTAAACATCATGATTTAAATGCATGTTTAGTAAAAATGTGTAATAACCACTCAAGAATACAATTTAGCACTGTATGTTTAAATGCAGCTGCTTACACCTTCAAACAAAAAATGTGCTTGCGAGTTGCGACTATGACTGATTAGTAGTGTCTCACCCTTGGTACAAATTATTTGATGTCCTTAATGAAATTATGTTGTGGTGACTACATATTTCAGAAAATGCCACCAATGATCAACCAAGCACTGATATTGAGGATTTCATCAAGACTAGAAGCAAGGATTTATATTTAATTGTTGTCCTGTTAAGAACATGTCAAAAAATCTATGCACATTTGCCACATTCATTCTCTAGGGTCAGTGATGTATATAGAGCCTACGGATTTAGGGCCTTGCATATGAATCCCTTTGCCTATCTATGTTTTTGTCCTATATCACGTTGGTATTGGAGTAAACTGTTCTACATTATATTGTCATTAAAACAATTCATCCTATCAAATTGGTACCTGAGCTTCTAATTTATCGAAGATGTCCTATTGAGATTGGTCCAAAATTGGTCATATGAACTCAAGATGGGTTCCCATGCATCAGAAACTTACGATGCAGGAACTTATTTAGTTTAATTTATTTTAAAAGTAAGTTCATATTTCAAGAGTTTTTATTAATATAATAAGTTGTCACATGGAATCATCTTATGAATTCTTTTTTTAGCTACTAAGGTTGTTTAAGAATAAAAAAGGAAGTTGAGCTGAAAACATATGTGAAAATATCTTTGTTTGAAGATGCTTTATAAGGATGGAAAAGAATTCCCATTGGAGATTTTGTTAATTTAAGAAGATATACTTTATAACGATGGGAACAAATCCGAATTACAGTTTATGTTAATAAGGTTGATAATCCCTTGAAGCAAAAATAGAACCAAAGATCATTTAGAAATGAAAGGTGAGATGATTGATTTGATTAGTTTTGCTTTAAAATTACAGTTTTTTTCTCATTTTTTTCTGTTTATTAATATAATAAGTTGTTTTGATTTAAAATTAGTTTTCTGTTTTGATATAAAATTAGTTTTGATTTACTCATTTCATGTTTTGATTTAAAATTAGTTTTTACAGATTTAAAATTACATACATGGAATTGATAAACACCATTCTGAGTGTTGCAATCTCAACTGTTTTGAGCTGTAAAACAATTTTAAGTTTTGTTAACAGAAGCATATGTTCAGTGGACTTGGACACACCATTCATTGATGCTACAGTTAATGAGTGCCTTGTGTGACTACTGATTTATTGCTGCTTTCTTCTTTTTGCTGTGTTGAGATCTAATTAATTCTTCACAACCATATGGCACTATATCTCATTGAAAGAATATGTTTCTGTGTATTTTTTTTGTCTAATTGATAGTGTTCCCTTGGACTCGGTAAGAGCAATTGGATCATTATATTGATGTTCAGCAGGTTTAAAAACATCAAGGTTGCTAGTAACTCGTCAATTCATCGAGAGTTCACTAAACAGGTTTGATATGGAGAGACTATATTCTCTTTCAATAAACAGTATTTGGTTTAAAATATTATTTGCTTTACAACACAATTTGCTGTTTGGTTTCATTCTCAAACAACTTTGCATCGGTTTATAATTGGACCTTTCTAAATCAGTTGTCTGATCCAAGAAATTTGACATGCATTAGATATATAGAGGGATTGTATCAGTCCGAGTGTTGGCTTATTTATTCATATAGACATGTAGAGATTCAATGTGATTTTTTGACAATTGGTGCAAAATTCACTGATTAGATATGATTAACTTTCTTATTGAGGTTGAGTCTGTTGAAATTATGTTCGGCTCTTGACCAGTTGGACCATCATTCATGTTGCTGGCTAGAAGCAGCCTCAAAAGAAAAGGCAGATGCAATATTGAAGTCTCTGATCCTCCTAGTCCAATGTAGTGATTTCTGCTTAATAGTGTGAAGTTTGGAAAACATCTTTCTTGTTTCCCTGTTGTGTTTTTAGGATGAAAGAATATAAATTTGCAGCAGAAAATTTTCTGGGAATTGGTCATGATTTTGACTATACAGAAGCATATATGTCAATTCCTTTTGTGGTATTTTGATCCAGAAATTAATGCTAAAACTTTTTAGCTGTAGGAAATTAGTGGAATCATCTTTCATCATTAAGTTGTTCTATCTGCCATCTATTTTCTGCTGGCTGTTGTCCCATGTTTATCTTTTCCGCATGTTCTATCTGCTAAAAAAGATTGTGATATTTTTGTTGCTTTCTCAAGTTGGATTTTTGTGCATATCATCAACCTTGAACATCTGGAGATAAGTAGAATTGTAGGACTCGTTCAACACACGCAAAAACACACCTTAGTAAGCTGAGTTCATGACTCATTATTTTCTCTTTACCTGGTATATGAAATAACCCTACAGCAAAGTCAAAATCTTATGCTGGTCATCAGGGGCTGAGCAATGCTGCATTCTGTGCAATGCATCTTTATATAGTTTTGCCATGTTGTGGCTACAATTCAGGAACTGGGCCCTCTTCCTTGTTTACTCATCAGGTCCAGCAGGAGGACTCAGGCAGAATTGGGAAACATAGCCCAGGAGTCCTAGGTCCCTATCAAGATAGGGATTGTGATCGCTATCTAACCAAGGTTTTCATGGCCCATAGGCTTGAGTAACTCCTGTTTGACCCTAAATGTTGTCCACCAACACTAAAAGAAACTTTAGTGTTGTTTAGCTATTAAAAAGGAATTAGGAGCAGGATAAAAAGAAGAGGATTTCAAGTGCTAGATAAATTTGACTATAGTAGTTAGGATTTGTGTATTGAGTGTATAAACAGATGGAGGGTGAGCATTGGTGTCATGATAAGGCTTTTTCATTGATATCTAGGTGACCAGGTTCATGTTATAGAAAAGAAACTCTCTGCTTGTAGGAGTAAGACTGTATATTGATAGTGTATAAATAGATGGAGGGTGAGCATTGGTGTCATGATAGAGTTGTTTCATTGATGTCCAAGTGACCAGGTTCATGTTATAGAAAAGAAACTCTCTGCTCGTAGGAGTTAGACTGTATATTGATAGTGTATAAATAGATGGAGGGTGAGCATTGGTGTCATGATAGGGTTGTTTCATTGATGTCCAGGTGACCAGGTTCATGTTATAGAAAAGAAACTCTCTGCTCGTAGGAGTAAGACTGTATATTGATAGCGTATAAATAGATGGAGGGTGAGCATTGGTGTCATGATAGGGTTGTTTCACTGATGTCCAGGTGATCAGGTTCATGTTATAGAAAAGAAACTCTCTGCTTGTAGGAGTAAGACTGTATATTGATAGTGTATAAATAGAGATGGAGGGTGAGCATTGGTGTCATGAAAGGGTTGTTTCATTGATATCCAGGTGACCAGGTTCATGTTATAGAAAAGGAACTCTCTGCTTGTAGGAATAAGACTGTATATTGATAGTGTATAATATATGGAGGGTGAGCATTGGTGTCATGATAAGGCTTTTTCATTGATATCTAGGTGACCAGGTTCATGTTATAGAAAAGACCCTCTACTCTACTTGTAGGAGTAAGACTATGTACATTGACCGTCCTTTCACACATTATCGGGAGCCTTGTGTAGTCCACCCCCTAAACGACAAGTAGATGATTGCAATTCCTTTTTTGATCACTTTGGTCATTTTATATCTATTATTTTAGGAAATTCATTTTTCTCTTTATTTGAGATCCATGTGAGGTCTTTCTACTCATTGACTTGGAGAAAACCTTATCTGAAGGATTAATTCTAGCACTTTTAGTTGTTCTTTCAGTAATTTTACATGTTGATATGAGACCAACAAGAGATTCTTAACATCTGAAAAGAATGGATGGTTTTGACCTCTTAAAATTTGCCTCTCCAATTATTGGATCTATTGGGTTATGGAACTAAGGTTGGGGTTGCCTTAGATGCTCCATTTTCTCAAGCTTTTGTTAATTTCATATCCGAGTCCCATATCAGTCATTCGGGGACAACATTTCCTGATTGTCGATTCACTTCATGATGATCAAATATTGCAAAGCAGAAGTGACTGGATGTGCATTGCATGCTGCAGAACTTTGTACAGGAGCGTTTGATGTTTCTGACTCTCAAAAACTTCTTGGAATTTGTAATAGCCAATCTTATTTGTGTTAGAGAAATAAGCTCAACATGATACCAATCCATTCTTGATATCCCAATTTTCATGTTTTCCATGGTATGGTGTGTACAGGAGTTTTGACCGTCATTGTTGGGTCATCTTCGCTTGCTCTATGCATGTCTTTTCTGTCCTATTTTTTTTGGAATGATAATGTCTCTGAAACAAGTTAAAATAGGTTGCTACATAATTGAAGTTCTTTTGGGAAAGGATGTCGGACATGGAATTGATAAACACCATTCTGAGTGTTGCAATCTCAACTGTTTTGAGCTATAAAACAATTTTAAGTTTTGTTAACCGGAAGCATATGTCCAGTGGACTTGTTGTACACACCATTCATTTATGCTACACTTAAACGAGTGCCTCGTGTGACTGCTGATTTATTGCTGCCTTTTCTCTTTGCCGTGTTGAGATCTAATTAATTCTTCGCAACCATATGGCACTACATCTATCTCATTGAAACAATGTGTTTCTGTGTATTTTTTTCGTCTAATTGATAGATATATAGAGGGATTGTCTATATATTGATGTTCAGCAATTGCATCATTATATTGATGTTCAGCAGGTTTAAAAACATCAAGGTCGCTACTAACTCGTCAATTCACTGTGAGAGTTCACCAAACAGGTTTGATATGGAGAAACTATCCGTAAACAGTGTTTTCTTTAAAATATTATTTGCTTTACAACACATATTTGCTGTTGGGTTACATTCTCAAACAACTTTGCATCGGTTTACAATTGGGCCTTTCTGAATCAGATGTGTGATCCAAGAAATTTAACATGCATTAGATATATAGAGGGATCGTATCATTCCCAGTGTTGGCTTATTTATTGATATAGACAACAGACATGCAGCGATTCAATGTGAGTTTCGAGCAGCATTAGATATATAGAAGGGTTGTATCATTCCCAGCGTTGGCTTATTTTTTTATATAGACTATGTAGCTATTCAATGTGGTTTTAGAGCAGGGAAGGAAGCAGCAGATGATATAAATTAATATCAAGGCAAGACGGGAATGCAAGGGTTGATATGCAAATGGAGCTGGAATATATAAGCCGTCTCATCCTTCGCTTTAGTCGACTCTTCAAATCTTTCGCGTGTTTGGTGCCGATTTCCGTTCTGTTTCCTTCTTGAACCCTCTTCCACGAATGATCCCATGGCCACTCCCCCTCCTCCTTTCTCCACATCCTCCCTCTTCCTCTCCTCCTACCGCTCCTTTTCCGCCGCTCTCCCTTCCCCTCCACCCTCCCCTCCCCTCGCCTTCCGCCTCCTCTCCGATGGCTCCCAGCTCCCTCCAGTCCCCTCTGACTTCCCGCTCTCGAAGCTAATCCCCCGGACCCGTTTCGTCGTCGACGGCTTCCGCTCCGCCGGTGACTTCTCCGTCTCCTACTTGCTCACCCACTTCCACTCCGACCACTACGTGGGCCTCGGCAGCGCCTGGTGCAAAGGCCTTATCTTTTGCTCCGCCACCACCGCTCGCCTCCTCGTCGAGATCCTCGATGTGTCGCCTTTCTTCGTCGTCTCCCTGTCCATAGGCGAGTTCACGGAGATCGACGGATGGGAGGTGGCCGCCGTCGACGCCAATCACTGCCCCGGCGCTGTCCAGTTCCTTTTCAGGACCCGTGTCTGCGAAGGGCAGCGACCGGAGAGGTTTATCCACACAGGTGATTTCCGTTTCCATGAACAGATGAGATTGGACCCTGTTTTATGCGAGTTTGTTGGCGCGGATGCTGTTTTCCTTGACACAACGTATTGCAACCCCAAATTTGTCTTCCCCTCACAAGAGGAGTCAGTGGAATACATTGTCAACACAGTCAAAAGATTCAAGGAACAAAATGAGGGATCAGGTGAATCGGTTCTCTTCTTGATCGCAACTTATGTCATCGGGAAAGAGAAGATTTTGCTTGAGATTTCTCGTCGGTGTGGTTGCCTACTGCAAGTGGATAGCAGGAAGATGCAGATTTTGTCTGTTCTGGGGTTTGCTGGTTCAGGGGTTTTTACGGAGGATGCTTCAGCCAGTGACATCCACGTGATTGGTTGGAATGTGTTGGGTGAGACTTGGCCTTACTTGAGGCCTAATTTTGTGAAGATGAAGGAGATCACGGCTGAGAGAGGATACACCAAGGCGGTGGGTTTCATTTCAACAGGGTGGATGAACGAGACAAAGAGGGATGGATTTGCAGTGAGAGTTAAAGAGTCACTTGAGATTCATCTAGTTCCATACAGTGAACATTCAAACTATAATGAATTAAGGGAATTCGTGAGGTTCTTGAGGCCAAAACGGGTCATCCCAACCGTGGGAATGGATGTTGAAAAGCTAGACAGCAAGCATGCTTTAGCCATGAGGAAGCATTTTGCAGGGCTGGTTGATGAGACAGCAAACAAGCATGATTTTCTGATGGCTTTCCATCGGAAGTCAGAGGGTGCTGATACAAGTGCTGGGAATGACATGACAGGTAACATAAACCAGCAAGAGGATGTGGACATGATGGACAATCCAACTGCAACATCAATAAGGTCAGGCCAGCAACCTGATTCGCAGGATCTGCGTATGGTGAATGATGAAGAAATGGAAGGAGTAGTTGAGGACCTTCAAGATTGCTTGCCGTCTTGGGTGAAACAGGATCAAGTTCTAGATCTGCTGAAAAGGTCAAATGGGGATCTTGTTAGTGCAGTTTCAGAATTTTTTGAGCATGAAACAGAATTCTATAAGCAAGCAAATGCTGGTAACATTTCTATTGCTAGCTCTTGTAAAAACAATAACACTAACCTCGAGCCGTTGCTTCCTTTGAAGTCTGTTGGCGAAACCCCTGAATCTGGTAGAAAGAATTTCCTTGATCAAGTGAAACAGTCAACCAACCAAAATTTACGCCTGCTTACTCCATCTCTGGCCAAAAAAAGGGGTTTAGGTGGTGGAAACAAGATAAAAAAGAAAGCAAAAGGTTGCTCAAATTTAGAATCAAGTGGAGGCAAACAATCTACCATCACAAATTTTTTCAGAAGAGTTGCATCAGATGCTTCTTCCAGTGATACTTGTGCTGTTACTTCTAATCAGCAGATTACTCTTGAAACATATAAAGAAGAGTTGGATCAGTTTCTCCAGATCATAAATAATGGGATGCCAAGAAAATCTGCTGCCTTATTGCTGGAGAAGGTTAGAGGAAATATTGACGTAGCAGTTGAAATGTATTTTAGTGGTTCCAGTAATATATTAGAGAATGAGGGGAATTTACTCTCGGAAGTTGTTGTCTCAAGTGTTCTTGTAAATAAGTGTACCAAAAAGGTTAGCAATTCTTCTGAAGACAAAATAAGCTTGCCAACATTGTATCTACAGGGAAGTTCAAGAGAAGACAAAACTCCAGCTAATGTATCATTACCTATTGAAAAATATTCTCCGATTGAGCATGGTTTGTATTGCATTTTCTTAATGAAGTCAGTTGGGAGCCATCTTTATATTGCATCTGGTGGCATGCATAACTACATGACAAGTGTGGCGATTTTATTTCAGCATGCTGGAAAGCTGGAGAACCTGCTCCCTACTTGCACCTGGCACTGACTTTTGATTTAGTGGAACAAGTAAGAGGCAAGATAAAGACCACATCTATGCTGAGCAATATGTTCAGAAGGTGCACTTGATATTTCCTCTCGGTCGGTCTTGGAATGAACCAGTGTTCAAGCATTTGGTGGGCTACTAACTTATTTCTTGCAGCTTGCTTGCTTTGTCTCCTGGTGATGTGCTGCCTGCTTTATATCTGTGCACAAACAAGATTGCTGCTGACCATGAAAACATGGTGAGTTTTTATTCTAGGGCCTAGTATTTTTTGGACTACTTGGATGAATGGTTTTCTTGTAAAAAAAGATATCCTCATTTTGTACTCTATATTTCCTGTAACTGTTCTAGAATGGCAAGCAATTTAGGTAGCTTTATGATTGATTGACAGTCCAAAAGTTCTATTTAGTTCAGTTATAGAACCACAGAGAGATGGTGTGGTGCATTTTATGCTACCATGCACATGTTGGGTTCGGAGTGGGCCTCAAGCTTAAACAAGTGGATATAAAGATGGAAGGTGTTTTCCTTGTTTATTTGTTGGAACAACCATACAAAAAGCAACATGATGTACTGATTACTAAAGATGCAAATGTATTGGATATATATAGGGTGAATTTCGAGGCAAATTGTTTCAACTAATTGTAGATGGAAGATAGAAATCTGTCTCCTGAATTTGTTGTGAAGATGTTGAAGGGCAGCCAAAGCCGTCCTTATTAATAACTTGGTTGAATATCATGAACTGAAACATTGCCATCTCATAAGGGTTAAAAATGATTTCACCAATACCCGATGTTCTAAACCACCGTAAGCAAACAATCAATCTAGAGGATTAGTTTAGACTTCATATCAGTTTTTTTCTTAGTGATCTTAGTGATCCCAGTTCAATTTTGATTTTTTAATTTTCTTTTGGGAATTTATTTTAGGTAATTGTGTGAAGCTCATTCGAAGGAAAAAATCTCTGTAGCCAATCTTAAATAGCTGAGACATTATGCCCTGTTTATTATCATTGTTGTCCTGATTTGATTTATTTGATGATGTTAGAAAGTTCCAAGTTGTATGTTTTCAAGAATTGTAGGTGATAAGGGACCATTTGGTTGGCCGACTATTGGTGTGGCCCGTAGGCTCGCGAAGAATTGTCCGCTTTGAGCGATGAGCGTACCCGCACGGTTTTGTCCTTTCGGAACATGTGAACTCCAAAAAGCGCCTCTGAGGGTAAGGGAGACATGACGGACTTATGAGTCCTTGGTTCTCATACTTCTCAACTAATATGGGACTAAATGACCTTATCAGTACTCCGTCCCGTAGGGGAGCCAAGGGCTCATAACCAAGGTGCACGACTTGGAAGCGAGTTTGCTCGGCCAAGGTGCAGGCCTCGGACCCTCCTATCGCCAATCTGATAAGGGACCATTTGGTCGGCTGGCCATTGGTGCGGCCGTAGGCTCGCGAAGAATTGTCCGCTTTGGGCGATGAGCGTACCCGCACGGTTTTATCCTTTCGGAGCATGTGAGCTCCAAAAGGCGCCTCTGAGGGTAAGGGAGACCTGGCGGACTTATGAGCCCTTGATTCCCATACTCCTCAACCAATGTGAGACTAAATGACCTTATTAGTAGGTATGAATTTTAAGTGGATAAAGTCTTCCTTTAAGTTAAACAAGCACAACAAAGTTCCAATCATGATAGGTAAGTTTGCTGATGTCCATTTATAAATGCATTCTAGTATTAGATTAGAAAATTAGCTGTCATAGAAACTCAATATGCATCCTCCTCATTGCTGGTGCTTACGGAAGGCATAATCGTGAATTTGTTGAGGGGTGGGAGGATGGGTGGTAGTTGTTCCAATTATAAGCAACAAGGGAAGCAGTAGGCAGCATAGTTTGAAGAGATTGAAGCTTGTACAATAATTTATGTTTGGGAATAATTTTCCTTTTTCTGGCTCATCATTAATGGATTTAATCTGATTGTTAGATTGATGTTTCTGTCAAAAGAGGGTAAAAATAAATGACACAGAAAAAAAAAAGAAAACTGAGAAATTCATGAAACAAAAAGGATCTAGCTAAAGAATGCTACAAAGACAACAATACATGTGCAAATGAATTTATCCATAATATTATAATAAAATACTATTACAACAACAACAAAACCATAAGTCATGAGACCTAACGTAGTTTTATGTTGGTTGTCAATGACCTAATGCAACCCTGTGTCTTTTTCATTGAGGCTTGGGTCCAGCACTGGCAGTATTCACGTTCCCTTAATCTGGCAGCACCTCTCTGCCTCTGGACCATTACCTCTTAGTGGACCGGTATCTCTTAGGATTGTCTATCTTGACCAACTCCAGGGCCTTGGGTTAGTGTATTTTGCTGAAATTGCACATTTCAGGAGCCAGTCCAGAAATGACCAATTTATCAAATTTTGATGGGCAGACTTTTTTTTATGCTCATTAACATTGGGTTAAATTTGATTTTCTTTTAAACTAGCTGTGACTATATGACTTTATCACACCTTATCGTGTCTTTGATTCTTTAGTTCAAGGTTTGTTCATCTTGGTTCCCTATTGGAAGGGCTTTAGTGAAGTAGTTGACATCAAGTAGTCTTTCACAATGATCTGTCATTTCACTAAAAAAATTGTCGTGTACCAGGGAGACCCTTTTATGGTTTTAGGGATGGATTCTATCGGTGATATCATGTGAACTCACATGAGAACCTTGATGGAATCTGAGCAAAGTGCCTGTACTGGATGTTGCCTAGGCGAGTGTCATGTCTTAGTATTGTGTTTCATCCAAACCCAATCCAAACCAAACCTCCTTTCTTCTTCTCTCCCTATCCTCTTTTCTTCCATCCCCCTTTCCTCTTCTTTCTCTCCTCTCTCCGATAGTGCTCAGCTGCCCTTACTTCCCTCTTCCTCATTCTCACCCTCTTTCCTCTTCTTTTCTCCTCTGCCTGTTGTCTTCCACTCCTTGTTGTTTGAGTTATTATCTGTTATCCTTAATTATAATTTTTATATTTTCATAATGTGAATGTTTTTCTTTGCTCGGATGAGTGCCTAGATTAACACCTTGCATCTTGACTATGTTATTTGAATTACACTTGCAATATTGGTTAAATGCCATTTAAGATTATTGGGTTGACAAAATGCTCGATGCCTGCTTTGAGTTGATAATGTTGGAATGAACAGGGTAGTGTCTTCTGTCAGCTTTAGAATCTTTAGACAGTGTTGTCTTATCTTCTCTCTAAGGAACTTGCCAAGCCGAATACTTTACAACTTTCCAAAATTTTATTCAAATTTTGACAAGAATTGTTTTCCCTTCTTATATCAATTTAAAACATTTAAATATGAAATAAGTTTGAACACTGATGTCATTGTTAAATATTATCTGTTTATTGATATTCATGACTTGTAAATTTCTATATGCTGTATTGTTTCATTCTTGTTGCTGCCTTTAACAAGTAATGGAGTATAAATTTATGAACCTAGGAACTGAATGTTGGTGGAAGTTTGGTTGTAACTGCACTGGAAGAGGCTTGTGGCATGAACAGGTCCAGAATCAAAGAAATGTACAACACATTAGGTGATCTTGGTAAGATCATTGCTATATATTCGTAATTATCAACTTATGATCTTTTGCTATATTGATTGATGGAATATTTTAAAGGTGATGTAGCACAAGAAATCCGGCAAACTCAGTCTTTACTTGCTGCTCCTCGTACACTTTCAATTCATCATTTATTTTGTATGCTTCGAGAGATCAGGTATCAGTCTGGTGAATTCAATTTCAGTTTGCTGATCTGGCCTTCGTAGCTCAGGAAAGCTTTTTGTTTTCAGTTATAATAATCTTTCCAGTGAATAAATCTTTTGCCACTATTTAATTTTGATAACATCTGTATTTACTTACATTTTAATGTGTGTCTTTCTGGAAATATTCTAGATATTTCTTTGGCTATATTATTGGCCATTGCCAGGTCTTTCTGTGGTCAAAGTACATGTAGGGTCTAGCTAAATATGTGCTTAGGATTCATAGCTAAGTCCCTGAAGGAAGGAGACAAAAGCATCCTCCTCGTAGTATGCAAAAGTGTTTTAATCTGTAAGATTTAGTACATTTTGGTGATAACAATCATCATATGTTCAACTTTTTGGGTTACCTTTTCTGAACATGACTTCATATTAATACCATTTATTTGTGATCATCTATGGCAAAACTTAGCTATTTATCATTCTTTTGTTGGTAATCCAGCATGAATGAAATGTTGCTTTCATTTATGGGTTGGTTGGTAATAAATGCAAGTCAAATTCATCAGTGCCAGTTGAATAGTCTAAGTATGACTTGGTGAAATATTTATGGCCTGGCTAGGATAAGTGAAAGTTAAAATTATAGGTAGACCATGATTATCTGTTGTTTGACCTGAACTCAACTTTTTAACAAATCCTGTTTAAACTGATCAATGATTAAGTTATTGAGGAACTTTTGGAATTCAACACCTGTGAATGCATGCCATTTGTCTTGATTTCCGTGAGAATTTTGAAGCATCAAGAACATAACATGGAGATTATGACAATCTAGAGGGTAAGCTGACAACACTAGAGAAATTTTGAAGACTAAGTTGTTCGTTCATATCCAAGTTTAGTAAAAATCTCTGAAACGTCTAAAAGTTGGTTTCACTCATAACCATGAAAGAAATTAATATTAGACTTAGTTACCATATGTTCTTTGCTTGAACATTTTTGTGTTATACAACATTCATATATAACCCAGTATTTAGATCTAGCATAAGTATGCTAAAGGATTTGATGCAGTCACAATAGAAGAGACTAAATAGATGTTTAAGTTTATGAGATCAAGCCCTCGATGGATTTAAACCAAACAGGGACCAAAATACAATATGAACTATTTACTATGGTTTAAAACGCCATAACAGTAATATAGTTTCATACTGCTTTATACTCCATTTTTAAGTGATACTGAATGTTATAAGTGGGTATGCTAGATATTTTGGTAACATATCAGTTCAATCAAATATCAAAAATGGTATCATACCAGTATATATTCTATTTACATTTAAATGAAGGTTTTGAATATTTGTCTCTAACAAATAGTACTCAATTGTTGAACTTGTATGGCTCAGCATGGTCAGTGTACCTAGTACTGGTGCTCTATGGTTTTGTATATAAATCCTTGCTTAAGTTATTTTTTGTCGGTTTTACTTTTGAGGGCAAGGCTTGGCATCATGGTGAGGTTGCTCCTTTTCTTCTTGGCTGGTCAGCATTTGAGATAGAAGTAGCCTTTTTACATGCAGGTGTAGGCTATGTACATTGACTATTCAATATCCTGCACTTGCAGGAGCCTGGTATAGTAGGCTATTGAGTTGATATTCATGATTACTTCTATTGCAAAGATCACTAGTGCAATACTTGGATAAAAGAATGGCTTACCCATACTACCTAAATTTTCAAGGCCCTCCTTGGGTGGATTTGATAGACTACTTACCTTGAAATTATTCAGGAACTTACCTTTTAAGAGTGGTTAAATTGCTTATTTTGATCGTATTTAGTGGCTCCATGGCTCTTAATTTTTCACCTAGTACATCATATTGTCACTTCAATTATTAATAGTCATTTTTACCTTTTGTCCCTTATCTCAAACTTAAGTTCATAGTGCAACTATTCGTTTGAAGTTGTGATCAGAAGTTTTGGTACTGAAAACTTTTGCCTCTTACATCTGATGATTGAGAACTGTTGGGTCAAAATTTGTGGTCTATTGATTTTCAATCTCTACTGGTTCACAAATTAAAATTAGAAACTTTTTTTTATTGCTTTTGTGATATTGTAATCTTTGGATGCATATTAACTTACATTTTCAATTTTGTATCCATATATATTAGGTTTACTTCCAAAACAGCAACTGAATAATTTCCATGTTTGTTCCTGCCTTGACTAGTATGATCACAGGTACTGGAAGTGCTGTCCGGAGGAGAAACCTTATTGTAAATCTCATGCGTTCTTGTAGAGAAATGGAAATAAAATTTCTTGTCAGAACCTTGGTGAGATTGTTATCTTTGTTTTTCTAGTTTTATGTTTCATAATATTTGTTTATCTAACTTGCATGTTTCCCAAGGTTTCAAGTTTCATTTTGGAATCCATACTGGTCTGCACAGTTTTGGTACATGCCCATGTACTGGCATAGGGTATGCTGGCTTACTGGTCAACATGTAATAAAGGGAAAGTGGGAGAGAAGAGAAGAGGAGAGGAGGAGAAGGAAAAGGACAGTAGGGCTGTTGACAGCCAACAGCTTTTGGCAGCTTTCAACAAATATTCAGATTAAAAAAATTTAAAAACTAGTGTGGATTCCTGATCTGACTGATAAAATACTGGTCAGTAGGTACCGGTCTGATTGTTTTGAACGTTGGCTTTTCCTACTAGCTTGAGATTAATCAATCAGGTTTGAAGGGAATGTCATAGAACTTAGATTGTATAATTTTTTAAATATCTTTAAAAAGCAACTTTTTATCGTATAATGTACTAATGGCACATGGAAGTATTTAGAATCAGAAGTTGTCATGTAGCTTCTGACTGGCCATTTGAAATCACCATGTTAAATGATTATTATGGAACTTTTATCATTGTCAACTATGAAACAATCATATAGAAAATCGAGTTTTTCACCTCTGTTTTCTTCTCTCTTTTATGTTTTCTCTTTTCTCCTTTTGTCCTTACTTCTCACTTTTATTTGCTTGTACAGGTTCGTAATCTGCGTATTGGAGCCATGATGAAGACCATTTTGCCAGCACTAGCACAAGCAGTGGTTCTGAACAGTCACTCCCCCTTACAATGTGTGGGAATTTCTGAGACCACTAGATTGCAGCTTCAGGTTTGATCTTTTGTCTCTTCAGAAGCCTAGCTTTGAATTTTTTTCAAGCTTTTGAATATATATGTTTTTTGTTCTAGCTTCACAGTTTGTTATAGAAATCTAGTACTGTAAAGTGTAAACTTTATATCATCTGCACAGACAAACACTACTATATTTTTGGAATGGTTTTTATGGAATATGAATTAGTTCTCAAATAAGGATTAAAGCACAATATTAGCACTGTCTTCTCTATACTTTAGGTGGGAATTTATAGTTGTTTGTTTAAAAGAATAATGAATCAAAGATCCTATAAAATAGAATTAAAATTGAGTCAATATTGTCTGAATTGTATGCTGAGTTGCTGACACTATTGACTTTTGCTAGCAGGTTTATGCTTTCCCATTTCTAAGTTCTCTGCCGTGAAGTCCTAATGTGGAATTATTTATTGATTGCATTATTTTCCACTAGAGTTTGGCTGATGTCCCAAATATAGTCTTGAAACTTCCGTGGGTTTTCTACGTGGAAAGCCTACCATCATAACATGTGTGAAATCATATGGGCTTTATTTTCAAGAATAATTGAGAAGCTGCCTTTTGGGAGCGGTTAGTGACTTATGTACCATCTCATTCTATGGCCTACTATTTTTGTGGGTTATTAATCTCTCCCACTTAAATGATGATTTATCAGGGTCCACATACAATCCAGTATCTCATCCTACAGGACATTTGGGGCACATGGGGTTCAATTTGAACACTTATATTTGTATGTTGGCTTGAATATCATATTTTCACAACCATGTTGGTCTCCATGTGTGCTCTGCCACTATAAAGAAGGTTTTTTGTAGAATCACTGGAGATATTATATAATATAACATTGGACATGTGCCATGTGAAAGACATGCTTGTTATGTGCCTGTCTCGAGACACTCTGTGATTTGTGAATGTGCATGCCTGCTAGAGATGCTCATCACAATATGACTACATTACTGAGGCATTTTTTTTTTAGCAAACACCATTGGTTGTATATGCATCTTATTATCTATTCCTTGATTATTTTTATGATTTCAAATTGGTCGTGAATGTGGCTAAGAAATATTTGTATCCACCGCTGGCTTCTTATGATGCTTAAAATAGCTAATGGTTAAAAGGTGATATTTGCCTAATTTAATGCAGATTTAACTTATCTTTGATTGATTTACTATGTATTAAATCTGGATCTGATACTGGTTTCTGTGATCTACCGGACCTATATGGTACCAGTATACCAGACTATTACCTCCTGACATCATTGAATAAAATAATTCAAAAGTGAATTATATTGTATTGGTTTGTATGTTTCTATACCAGTGCTTGGTTGAACTAGTGAATACTGGTCCATATTGATCGATATGGTGGAAATTTGAAACCTTGGATTTCACATGTGCTGTTAGCGAATAGCCACTATAACTAAACTTTTGGTATCATTTAATTGTCACTTTTGCTAGTTGTCTTTGTTACTAACATGCACATGTTTCTTCATTTGCTTAAAACAAATTTAATGGCCTAGTGGAACTGCTTTGCTGCTAAACACATGTCTGCACAGGTTGGCATGTGCCGTCCTATAAATATGCTTGTGTTGAGTCATGTGAATGATGTTGACATTCCCAGGCTAATTCCGGAACTATTCCACATTACCAAAATGGTAATGATATGGTCCTACACGAAATAACAATTCGTGAGCGTTGTTACTATGATTGGTATTAATCAAATTCTATTCAGTTCTTCTACTTCTTATAATTATTTAACAGCATTTTCTGATATGAGAAAGATATTTGATGGTTGGATTACTGTTTGCTTTTGTCAGTATTTGGAAATTGCTATTTAGCCATGGTTATCACTGTATGTATAATTATGGTTCACCTTACTAGTTCATACCGGTGTACCGACCAACTATCGGTATGGTATGTACCGAACTGTATTGAGCCATATTGAGTATACCAACACACGGTACATGAGAGTGTACCAATGTACCACTCATATCGGTCCCCTATCAAACCGGTATATATCAGTATGTTATGGTATAGAAAACCTTGTGTATAAGGGCAAATTTTCAAGGTGATGGCCTTTTTTTTCTCAGGGTATTTCTGCAGCAGTTGCTGAGGCATACAATGTGCTTCCGAATTTGGTAATTTATTTGACTATTGATTAATTGTTTTTGTTGGTAAATTTATTTTCCTCATTTCAGCAACATATATATTGCATGTTATAGAATGGCATTGGCTTTAGTAGCTCTACTGAGCAATAGCATGGGCTCCAACTAGTCGGTAGAGTAAGACTGTTATCTGAAATTATGCTCAATTACTGGTGACCACAGTGCAGGAGCAACAATTAGATGATTTTTTATAAAATAAGAAAACAAGTAACAGATGTCCTTAGATAAACTATATGTTGGTATTCGACTTTGTTGCTCATTCATATGATATAAAAGACATCGTAAAAGTAAATGATACTCCACCATAGAAATAAAACCTTAGATTTCATATCCAAGAAGCAAAAGTTTCAAGTGGGTGACCATTTGGTTAGAACCATGAACTGATCTGCCACTACAAAAACAAGGTCTTATGGTTGCCTCTGTCTACAAAGGTGTTTTTCTTTTGGAGGAAGTTGGTCAGTGTTATTTTTTTCATGGAACTAGTCATTCATTCCCTTTTTTGTTTTGTAGGATTGGTTTATTTCTTGTTTACTACTTATCAAATATGGAGTCGTCCATGAAACTTGGAGGTTGCTCATCTTGTGGTTGGATCTTTGGAGCATCCTGTAGTTTTGTATCAATGAAGCATGTTTTTTCTGAGTCATTGAAATATTCCAAAATTATCTTACTTTGGCTTGGATAGTCTGTTTTTTGTCTAAATTGGCTGAAACCGGGTAGGCTGCCTATCACTCTCTATAAGCCAAGTTGAAGTTCAGAAAAGGAATGTAATGAAATAATAAGGTAAATGTGTTATTCTGTGATGCCCCTGGGCATTTGTCCTCTTTGCACTTTGGATTAATAGAGGCACAGGACCAAAAAATATGGTGCAAGTACTCTCAACCAGCTGAAATTGGGAAATTTTTTTGTTGTATATAAAATTTATTTAAGGTGTTCATTACAAGCTTACAGATGTTAGATCCTCGCTTGTGCGTCAACATTTCACCTTTTCTGTTGGTCAAACAGGATTTGCTTATTCCTTCTCTTTTGAGCAAAGGCATAGATTTTTCTGCAGATTCACTGCAAATGACACCTGGCACACCTATTCCACCTATGCTTGCCAGGTAAATCCATTACTTTGTCCTTCTCATATTTCTTTTCTTCACATTTGCCTAAATGGTTTTCTTTAATATTTGGCAGAATTACCAATGGTGCTATGCAAGTGCTGAAATTGTTCGAGGGTAGAGCTTTCACCTGTGAATATAAGTATGTTGTCATGTGATAAGCATGTTCTTGTCTTCTTAAGTAATTTAACATTTCAGTGATAAAATTTGTGGCACAAGATATTGGATGACTGATAGTACAGTGATAATATAAATGAAGTCTTTCCTAGCACATTTCAAATGCTAAAGTTAGGTGTAAGGGCTTCAAATTTAGAAACTTGTTTACTTGCAAGGCACATTTTTTATATTTGTAAGAGATGGGAGGAATTGGGAAGTTACTGTAAGTGATATTGTGAAATTGTTTAAACCATGGACCACCTTACCATGCTGACTGGTGGTATCAGTCCATGGGTGGACCTGTACTAGTGTTTCACACAATTTCGGACGTAACGTCAGACAGTGGGACTCTGAACTAGTGTAACGACCTAGGGTGGCAGTTCTTAACATGAACCTATTTAAACCTGCTAAAATAAGTTGGGCTATGTTCTTAATATCAGTGAAACTCAATTTTTTGTGGTTGGTCTCTCTGTTCAAATTCAACTAAAAACCTTGTCTTTCCACCATCGATGCCAGCTCACCGTTAAATCTGGCAACAGATGCTCTTCTTCTTGCTCTTATTTTATGTAGATTGACTTGTTGTGAACCTGTTTCCTAGTATATTGAATGGGTTTGTAGAGCCTGAGGGCTTCCCCACTTTCCCTGTCTTCCTGTCTATTATTTTGCATGATTTGTTACATTTGTTTGTCTCGAGATTTAAAATGTAGCTTCTCCAGCATCGTTCATACCTTTCGAGTGTGCACATTTCCATATGTTTATGGGGCATGTATGGTGCAGCTCTGTATGGCATGATCTCCCTTGTCATCATTTTCAGCATGGGTATAACAATAGCTTAATCATTGACATGTCAAGATGCCCATGAGGCTACACAAACCATTATCCTTTTTAACTTGCATATGATACACAAATATTTTTCCCAAAATCATGTGAATCCTTGGTGGTAAAGTTAGTCATCTAACATTTGGATCTTATTTGATATGTCAGGTATTGTAGGTTTAATGTTGGTAGAAAATTTGAACTATAGAAACTTGTTTCTGTCAACAACAATGCTCAAAGATATTATGTTTCAGCATGATGGTTCCAAAGTAATACCAGGGACCAATTGGGTTGCAACTTGTCGTAACTCATAAGTACCTTTGCAGCATAAGAACATGATGAGTTGAGTTCTCTATGTGAGTTGGATATAGTGTGTATAATTGGCAACTAAAGGTGCCTTGTATCACTAATTATCAGTGTTAGCTGCATGGCAATAGAGGGGCAGCCTATTACCCTAGACTCAATTGATCACAGAAATTTGGGGATGGATGTAGATTAGTCCTTGCACGTGGTGAGACCTTTTCATGTTCCCTACTTGTTTTTTTGACCTACTTCACTGCATATCCCAAAGTCTGTCTTCGTTTATTGGTTAAGGTTCATCTGAGGTTCGTCATACCGTAGCATACTGCTCGGTATGGGCAGTATGTACCAATTCAATGGGGGACTGGTACTGGCGGTACATCGATATGCCTCCATGTGTCGTGTGTTGATATGCTAGGTATGGCTCAGTGCAGCTCGGTACGTACTGTATCGACAACTAGTCGGTACATCGGTACAGACCAGTAAGACGAACCATGGTTCATCATACTAATTCTTAATCATTTTAGATAAGTTGTTGTATATTTATACATACAAAAGATTAGCAATGGCAAGAGGTGCTTGGACACTCGCCTAGATGAGCAAAGGTGAGGCAAGGCCCAAGCAACTTCATGGTCCTTGGGCAAGGATGCCTACAACTTGGCCACCTAGTTGAGCACTTCAACTAAGGTGCCGGACATCCCAAGTGCTCGCTTGGGCTGATATGGATGATCCAAATATCGAACTTGACCCAAAACCCTCAACTCGGTCCAAATCCAATTCTTCCATAACACAGACTTATCTCCCATGCAACCCAATTGGTCTTCCCACATGTGCATCGACTCACACCTACATTCCTACACTCCTCTCCTCTTCTCTTCTTTTTCTCTCATTTTTCTTCCACCTTTTCCATTCAGCCCATTCTCTCTCTTCCCTGTTCCTCTTGCCCTCTCCCCGCTACGCTCACCTCTCTCTATGGCCAACACCAACAACTATTGTTGCCCTCTTCTCTGTTTGCTATCCCAAGCCAATGATAGTCATCACTATTATCATCCCACTTTTTTTTATCTTATACTGTCCTCCATTGCCATCATCTCTCATCTATCTTCTCTCTCCCTCTTCCCTCCCCACTCTCCATGATTTGATTAATCAATTCAACATGGTAATTCAAATTATTTGAAGGACAATGACAATTGTATTGTAAGTATGTTCGAGGAGAAATTATGAAGAATGAAGAAGGATTTTTTATGGAAGTACAATTATTTGAAGAATTTAAAAGACACTAATGCTATCATTTGTATGTTTTGTGACAAAACTACTAAAGATTTCCATTTCTTTGACAAAATCACATCAAGTTTTGTTATGGTATATATGATAGTATAAATATCTTGAATTAATTTTTTTCTCTCTTCATAATTATATATATATATATATATATATATATATATATATTAACTTTGTAATATATGTGCCTTGTTTTGCTTGGACAAGCACCTAAGCGGTTAGCGCCTGGGGCAGTAAAAGACCTTGCACCTTACAGAGCTTAGCATCTTTAACGACACTGAAAAGATAACAGTAGTGGAACTTGGTGATGTAGAACAAAGTAGGAAAGTAGAGAGAGAGAGGGGAAGAGAAAGAAAGAGAAGCATGAGATAAGAAAGGAGAGTCAGAGACTAGAGAAGATACAATTCTTTTCATTCAAATCTGAAGTAAGTTACCCATTAACAAGCTCCACTATTTATAGAGGTTTAGGAGCCTTAGTATAATCAATGAAGTCAATGATTCGCAAGAATAATATCCTAAGAAATTAGTATGTCCTTTAGAAATCTAAAATGTGGTTTCTAGGATACCGAAATAATAAATGAGTGCACTTAATACAAAAGACTTGTCAATTTTCAACACAACCCTTAGAATTTCTAAGCCAACTAATTGATGACTTTTTGTTGATTTCTTTGCCTTGAATAAACTTTTTTGAAATCCTTTGTAAAGCTAGATGGTTCTCCATCATTCTTCCTCGGTGGAAACGAACTCAACCTCGGAGAGTGATCTGCAAGGTATTGGTCCAATAAGTCTGGTGCAAAATCATAAAGTTCTTCCAAAGTAGTCCAAGTGGCATCGGAAGTTAGATGATCATGTCACTTAACAAGAAAGCATTGAGTAATCCTAGTAGCAGATATAACAAGACGATTAGCAAGAATGGTCTCTATGTCATCCTTGTGTTGTGGGATAATCGATGCTTTGAAAGGATTGTCACTTGCAAGAACATCGATAGACAGAGGAGGCTCAAAAGTACCATGATATGTATGGAGTTTAATCCTCCACATTGAAAACTAGACTAATATTTAAATTGGAAGGAAAATCGAGCATATATGCATTAGATCTCAGTTTTTGGATAATTGAGAAATGACCAATGGCTTAGGCATACAACTTAAAACTCTTGACTTCTACGATGGGCATTAGCAGTAAGTTTGTAACCTTCAGTATTTAGGGCAATTTTACATCGAATTTCAGCATGTAAATCATGAATATGTTGAGCAAAGAAGTGGGCTGGTTTTGAGGCACGATAGTCAAATAGAAGGGGTGCAAGGTCGATGGGGGTGCGACTATAGTCAAATAGAAGTGGACTGCTTTTTCTTATGGAGCAGTTGACCGAGTTATTGTCTGTAAATTTTGTAGTGGGTAAGGTTAAGTCTCGGTTTTCAGGTTTCTCCCCAACTAAACATCTGAGAAGATTTTTCAATGAACAGTTGATAACCTCAGTTTAACCATCAGTCTAGGGGTGAAAGGTTGAAGAGAATTTCAATGTTGTGCCTAACAATTTTTACATAGTTTTCTAAATGTAGCTAATAAATTTCACATCCCTATCGGACACCATGGTCAAGGTCAAGCCATGTAATTTAACTATTTCTCGAAAGAACAATTTAGCAATGTATGTGGCATCGATGGTCTTATTACATGGGATAAAGTAGGCCATTTTTGAAAATAAATCAACAACAACTACAACAGAGTCATGGCCACGGGTTGTTTTGGGAAATTCAAGGATAAAATCTAAACTCACATCTTGCCAAGCGAAATGGGTAATAGAGTGTATTATGTTTGCAAATTTTGGTAATTTAACAAGTGCAACATTGTGACACCACTTGAGTAACATCTTGCTTTAAGGAAGGCTAGTAAAATCTATCCTCAACTAATGCAATGGTCTTGTCTCGGCCTAAGTGACTTGCTAATCCAGCCGTGTGCATTTCCCAAATAAGGAAGTCTCACGGGGAGGATTGGGGAACACACAATCTAGTATATCGAAAAAGGTAACCATCCCTAAGAATGAAGTTTGTATGTTCATGACAGTTTCATCTTGGAATTCTCGATATATGTGACTAAAGTTTGGATATTAGGTATATTCTTCTTTTAATCGTTTGAATCCTATGACCTTGACACTCATAGTAGAAACTAGAAAGGATTATAGAAATTCTACTAAGGGTATCAACAGCTTTGTTTTAAGTGCCAGAACAATGCTTAATTACAAAAGTGTATTCGTTGAGAAACTCAACCCATTTGGCATGTTTAGCATTTAACTTCTTTTGGGTATTCAAGTACCTTAGGGCTTGGTGGTCAGACAATAAGACAAACTCTTGTGGCAAAAGGTAATATCGTCAATACCTAAGACATTACACAATCGCATAGAATTCTTTGTCGTAGATAGATTAATATTGTTTTGCATCATTGAGTTTCTCAGTAAAATAGACGATAGATTGGCCCTCTTGACTAAGAATTCCTCCTATGCCTATACTAGAGATATCAAGTAGCCTCAAAGGGTTTACTAAAGTTAAGGTGCCTAAGAATGGGAGCGGTGATCATTTTTGTTTTAATGTCAACAAAGGCTTTAGTAGCAGCCAAGGTCCAAGAAAACTCCTCTTTCTTTAGACAATCAGTGATAGGTGCTATGATAGAACTAAACCCTCTAATGAATCTCCTATAGAAAGATTAATTCATGGAAACTTCGAACCTCAGAAAGGGTTTTAGATTCAGGCCGTTCTAAAATGATGTAGATATTTTCTGGATTAGTGGCAACACCTTGGGCAGAAATGATGAAGCCTCAGAAAGCCATCTTGAGTTTTGAATGCTATTTTCCATTCGTCACTGGGTTTAATAGGAATTTGGTGGTATTCGCTTCTCAAGTCAAGTTTCGAAAACCAATTAGAACTAGCGAGAACGTCTAGCATATCCTCAAGTCAAGGAATCAGGAAGGGATATTTTATTGTTATTTTGTTAATTGCTCGACTATCCACACATCCTCCATGACCCATCTTTCTTAGGGGTTAACAAGACAGGGATAGCGCAAGGATTAAGACCATGTCATACAAAGCCTTTAGCCAAAAGTTCTTCAACTTATTTGTTTAACTCGACTCTCTCCTTAGGATTCATTCTATAATGTGGGAGATTAGGGAGTTGCGATCTTGGGAGGTCAATGGCATGTTGGATTTCTCGTCAGGGTGGCAGCTCACTAGGTAATTCCGAGGGTATGGCATTAGAAAATTTACCTAATAAAGATTTAGCCTCAGTAGTTAGGTTAGGAATAGTGCAAGGACTAGGAATCTCTCTAGCAATGATGGTCACACAAAATTTGTTGTTTAGGCCCTCTATTTCAAAAGATTTAGGATCCAGTAAGTATCCTTTGGTGGTTGGGACTTGTGGAAGAGACTTGGGAGTTCTTGTTTTGTCATTTTCTGATAGTTGTGCTGGTCACAGGATAATGTTTTTGCCTTTATATCGAAGGTATATGTGTTTTCTCTCCTATGATTGGTAACATCAAGGTTATACTACCAAGGCCGACCTAAAAGAATGTGAGCAACGTCCATTGGTAGGACGTCATAGTAAATATTATTCTAGTAATCGGCCATTTTGATTGGTACCAAGTATCTCTCGGCCACGGGTAGAGTGGTCTTGTCAACCTAGGCTACTTTGAATGAGATTGGATATGACTTTGCCTTAAGGTTTAGTCTTTTGATAGATCAACAGCTTTGTTTTAAGTGCCAGAACAATGCTTAATTACAAAAGTGTATTCGTTGAGAAACTCAACCCATTTGGCATGTTTAGCATTTAACTTCTTTTGGGTATTCAAGTACCTTAGGGCTTGGTGGTCAGACAATAAGACAAACTCTTGTGGCAAAAGGTAATATCGTCAATACCTAAGACATTACACAATCGCATAGAATTCTTTGTCGTAGATAGATTAATATTGTTTTGCATCATTGAGTTTCTCAGTAAAATAGACGATAGATTGGCCCTCTTGACTAAGAATTCCTCCTATGCCTATACTAGAGATATCAAGTAGCCTCAAAGGGTTTACTAAAGTTAAGGTGCCTAAGAATGGGAGCGGTGATCATTTTTGTTTTAATGTCAACAAAGGCTTTAGTAGCAGCCAAGGTCCAAGAAAACTCCTCTTTCTTTAGACAATCAGTGATAGGTGCTATGATAGAACTAAACCCTCTAATGAATCTCCTATAGAAAGATTAATTCATGGAAACTTCGAACCTCAGAAAGGGTTTTAGATTCAGGCCGTTCTAAAATGATGTAGATATTTTCTGGATTAGTGGCAACACCTTGGGCAGAAATGATGAAGCCTCAGAAAGCCATCTTGAGTTTTGAATGCTATTTTCCATTCGTCACTGGGTTTAATAGGAATTTGGTGGTATTCGCTTCTCAAGTCAAGTTTCGAAAACCAATTAGAACTAGCGAGAACGTCTAGCATATCCTCAAGTCAAGGAATCAGGAAGGGATATTTTATTGTTATTTTGTTAATTGCTCGACTATCCACACATCCTCCATGACCCATCTTTCTTAGGGGTTAACAAGACAGGGATAGCGCAAGGATTAAGACCATGTCATACAAAGCCTTTAGCCAAAAGTTCTTCAACTTATTTGTTTAACTCGACTCTCTCCTTAGGATTCATTCTATAATGTGGGAGATTAGGGAGTTGCGATCTTGGGAGGTCAATGGCATGTTGGATTTCTCGTCAGGGTGGCAGCTCACTAGGTAATTCCGAGGGTATGGCATCAGAAAATTTACCTAATAAAGATTTAGCCTCAGTAGTTAGGTTAGGAATAGTGCAAGGACTAGGAATCTCTCTAGCAATGATGGTCACACAAAATTTGTTGTTTAGGCCCTCTATTTCAAAAGATTTAGGATCCAGTAAGTATCCTTTGGTGGTTGGGACTTGTGGAAGAGACTTGGGAGTTCTTGTTTTGTCATTTTCTGATAGTTGTGCTGGTCACAGGATAATGTTTTTGCCTTTATATCGAAGGTATATGTGTTTTCTCTCCTATGATTGGTAACATCAAGGTTATACTACCAAGGCCGACCTAAAAGAATGTGAGCAACGTCCATTGGTAGGACGTCATAGTAAATATTATTCTAGTAATCGGCCATTTTGATTGGTACCAAGCATCTCTCGGCCACGGGTAGAGTGGTCTTGTCAACCTAGGCTACTGTTTTCTCTCCTATGATTGGTAACATCAAGGTTATACTACCAAGGCCGACCTAAAAGAATGTGAGCAACGTCCATTGGTAGGACGTCATAGTAAATATTATTCTAGTAATCGGCCATTTTGATTGGTACCAAGCATCTCTCGGCCACGGGTAGAGTGGTCTTGTCAACCTAGGCTACTTTGAATGAGATTGGATATGACTTTGCCTTAAGGTTTAGTCTTTTAATAGCAGATTTTGAGACTATGTTCATAGTGCTACCCATCAATACCCAATTTGCAAGTTCTTTCTCTGCTTCGGATAAAAGTATGAAAGATACTTGTCCTCTTCCATTCGTTGGAATTGCTAGTAGTAGAGAAAATAATGCGGACAACATTAATATAAGCATTTTCAATTTCTAGTTCGTTTTCGTCACTTGAGTAGGCTTCGGGAATAGAAATTCCTTGATTTGAAGCTATGGATTGTGGAGAATGGATATGTTACCTTATAGACTCATCAACCACCTCGGTCATTTTTCAATGTGTTGGAAAACTCTTAGGACTTCGGTTATTTGGTCACATAATTGATTCGACATTGTGTCATAATCTGCTAGTTTGGTCCTAAGGGTCCCTTTAGGGATTCATCAAGATTGGTTGGGTTTTCACCTCATCGAGTCATGATTCTAATGCAATCAACAAATTACTTTTTGGTAATGAGGTTGTTAATTGTTGCAATGTACAAGGTAGAAATCCAATGTTTCAAATAGTTCACTTTTTTTTCGTACTTTTTGTTTTGGTTTTTTTGGATAACTTTCAAGGGTTCAAATTTTAGTTGTACTATAGTTGTAGCCAAAGGGGAGAGAGAGGGTGAGAAATAGAAAAAAAAAAAGAAGAAAACGAGGGGAGAAGCGATGAACACCATGATCTAATGAGATATATGAATTTTCTTTTCGATCAAAAAAATATTAGTAAAGTTTTCAAAAATGTACCTGGCATTGAGAGCTATGTGGTCCACCGATTTCGTAGGAATAGTCGTCCCAAAATCCAACTCCACACGTAAGGGGTTGACGTTGGAGGTGCAAGGATTTGTGAGTGACATCACTGTTGATTGAAGCTACTAGTTGGGGCCCATTGAGGTATAAAACAGGTTTCTTGATGAGCTCTGGTTCCAAACTGATGTAGAACAAAGTAGGAAACTAGAACGAAAGAGAAGTGTGAGATAAGAGAGGAGAGTAAGAGACCAGAGAAAATGCGATTCTTTTCATTCAAATATAAAGTAAGTCGTCCATTGACAAACTCCACTATTTATAGGGGTTTAGGAGCCTTAGTATAGTCAATAAAGATAATGATTCCCAAGTATAATCTCCTAGGGAATTAGTATGCCTTTTAGAAATCCAAAATGTGACTTCTAGAATACTTGAATAGTAAATGAGTGCACTTAATACAAGAGGAGTCTCTACAAAGATCAAAAAACTTTTTAATTTTCAACACAACTCTTAGAATTTCTAGGCCAACTAATTGATAACTTTTTGTTGATTTCTTTGCCTAGAATAAACTTTTTTGAATCCTTTGTAAAGCTCGATGGTTCTCCATCACTTGGATACTGCCAAAAAAGCCTTATTTGTTAGGACATTTTCCCTTTTAACAATCTTAGTATCTTTTGCTTTTTCGACCTGATTAAGGAATAGAAGAATTTATTGATGAATTTTTAATTTTAGATATGATGGTCAAAGGGCTCAAATTCACAGAGCAGCTGATGGATCTATACGAGTTTTTTCCCGACAAATGAAGGAAACAACGTCTAGATTCCCGGATTTAATAGATACAATTAAAGAATCATGTAAACATGAAGTTTCTACTTTTATATTGGATGCAGAGGTAATTTTTACAACCAAAAACTTTTTTACTAAAGAAATATATTATTTTATTGTTATACAGATTCTTTGTTGTAAAGATTATTTCTGCAGGTTGTTGCTGTGGATAGAAAGAATGGTGGGAAACTCATGTCATTTCAAGAACTATCTTCACGGGAGAGAGGAAATAAAGATTCCTCAATAAAAATTGATAACATCAGAGTATGTAATTTGTTTCTTCTTTGTTCTCTTTTTTTTCACTTTGTTTAGGATGCTGGATTATGCTTAATTTGTTTCTATGATTATGTGCCTTAATTTTTAACTCCAACTATTCATTGTTAAATTCATCAGCACCAATTTTAATAGGGTCATTAATCCTCTTAGATTTTTTATACCTACACTTTTACTATACTAGTCAAACATGTGAGATGAGTTTTCCTCTTTAGAAAACCTGTAATCTACATTAGTACATCTAGAAAGGCTTCTAGAATTTTCTGATACATAAGTATTTATAATCTTATACTAATAAATGTCAAACTAAATGTTTCCTAAAACAAATTAATGATATAAATTATCAAAAGAATATTTTGGAATAGAAAATTCCAATTTAACATCTCTTGAAACTTCGTTCAACTTATACCTAGTCTTCTATATCTCTCCTACACCATACTCTTACACTATGATTATCAGGATCATTTGACAAAAAGAGAAACTAGAAGAGAAAGTAATTGTATGATTAGGAGTAAAGAAAAGGGATATCCACTGTATGATGACATTAGGTGCCAAAGATGCACTAAAATCTCAAATATGTAATGTACTTGTATAAATAATATGCTATTGTGAATACTATAAGGAATGCAATTTCACCTGATATGGTATGGCACATGTGGTGCATAGCGATCCACCCAGTGATTGACATGTGGACCATCCCGTATCGGATGACATATAGCAGGCAGGGTGTACCACCAGATACTCCTCAAATCTCTGGCAATACTGTTGAAACATGGTCGTTACCAAAATGTTTTGGTCAGTAACGGTTGGATCTTGATCGTACCAAATGAATGGCTGAGATTAAACTTGGTCTGACGGTCAATTTGACCGTTGGATCCCATTTTGGGGCTGGTTCTACTCTCTAAATCACTCCTCGCCCCTCTTTCACTCCTCACTCACACAACTCCCCTCTCTTTCTCATTGGTGATTAGAAGTTCTTTGGAGGGATTAAAGCGATCAAACATGTCATTTGGTGGAAGATCTCTTCAATTAAAGGAGCCAAAGATTGATCCCTTTGACCTCTAGTTCTACAACCAAAATAAATTTGATATCTAATTCTTATTTTTACTCTTATTCTTATTGAAATTTAATTGAAATTGCATTAAATTATAATTAAAATGCTTAAAATATGGTTTTTGAATTTTCAGGTATTTTTTAAGGTTTTTTTGGGTTTATCGATACATACCAGTCCAGGCCAGGACTGGCACCAGATGGAAAACCTTGCTTTTGCATTTTTCATTAGATGTAGGTCTAGATTTGAAATACTTGTGTTGCTGACTCTAAAGTCTTGTGTTGTCATTCAGTGGAATATAATGTCTACTATCAAGTGATGAAATATAATGGATCGTTTTTTGCTTTTAGAGATTTTGAGATATTCATGGTGATTATTTAATTAGTCTTTTTTTAAGATATTCATGCACCTTCTGCATGGGTTGCCATGATTTTTGTAGGTACCTCTTGTACTGTACATTTGATTATGTGCTGACGAGTACCAATTTGTAAACCCATTATATTATTTTTGGCTGGTGACTGTTGCAACCTAAATTATATATTCTCCATCATTAGATGAAGATTGTTACCTGAGCATTACATATGAATTTTCTGTTATTAATGCTTTTTGGAGTTTGAATCATTGTCCTCATTCTCCTACATTAGACATGGTTTTACAGGTTGATATTTGCGTGTTCATCTTTGATATCATGTTTTGCAATGGAGAACGGTACTTCCCAACCTTCCAGCAGATTTAAATTCTCTTAAACCTTTCAAGATTAACAACTCCACAGGTAGCTAGGACCTAGCATATCCTTACGCAAAAGAGTCAAATACTGGCATTTGTATATTTTATTGCTATAGTTGCTTAGCACCAACAACTTGCATTGATGAATATTTCTTGAAGTATTTAGTCATTTTTTATTTGAATTCTGAAGCATGATATTATTAGTTTCAGCATCAGGTCTTTAAGTTATTTTCTGTTTTCCAGGTTGTTGGATTTTCCACTTCGTCAAAGGAGGAACTGTATGTGTCATTTTAGTCTACATCTCTCTCTCTTACATCTACCATGTCCTTAAGAACATATGAAATCACATCTTATTTCATATTAAGTCGCTCTAATTTTCTGTCTGAATTGCAACATAACAGATGTGAAGGATTTATTTTATAAGGAAAAGATGGGTTACTTGGAGTTTGCTAAGGAAATAACTGTAAAATATCCCACCTTTCCTTATTTTTCCACTTTCTCCATTCTCTACTTTCACAAATCTGTATACATGTATCTCCCAGAGTGCTTACATGTATAGACATATGCATATAGTTTCTTCTGTTCCCTCTGTTAGTCCTCTTTTAGACAACATTTTTTGTTTATTCTTCTTCGATCAGGCTGAGGAGTCACTAACTATTGTAACACATTTATCTCTAATGCTGCTATTTTATAGGTGGAAGCAGATGAAGCATGTCCGAATAATCAAAACACATTGTCTAGAATAAACTTATTTTTCAAAGATGCATGTAAATCTTCTTGTGAAGGAATAATGGTGAAGACTTTGGATATTGATGCTGGATATTCTGCATCAAAACGTAGTGAGGCATGGTTAAAGGTATTTAAATTATATTCTGAGTCATGGGTTTTAAATATAGGAATGGGAGATATATCTGTTTTGCCCTTTTTTTTCTCATCTATGGACCTTCTACCAACTGCTCCAGGTAAAACGTGATTATATTGAAGGATTAGGCGACAGTTTTGATCTTGTTCCTATTGGTGCTTGGTATGGAAATGGTAGAAAAGCTGGATGGTACGAATTGTAGAGCTTTTATGTCTATTTTGTTAATTTGTTGCAACAATATATGATATTTCACCAATTCGCAGGAGGATAATTATGTATCTTTTTTTAATATCATAATTCAGGTACAGTCCTTTCCTTATGGCATGCTACAATCCTGATACTGAAGAATATCAAAGTATCTGCCGTGTTATGTCTGGTTTTTCGGATTCCTTCTATTTAGAGGTATTTGTCCATCAAATGCTCAATCATAGAAATATAGATAACCAATCTTGTTGGTATTTTGGTCAGCTTACCGTCTGTTCCTATGGCTAACCTATTCCAACACAAAATAGCACTTTGAAATTTGATTCGACATATTCAGATCATTGTCAGTATGATTTAAACATTTCAAATGTTCAAAGTCTATCTTTCCATTATTTTTGCACACCAGTTGATAGAGCTAGCTTTTCTACTAAAAATTATAATGAAGCTGTTGTTTACTGGATCACTTGTGATGGCAGACATGCAAGTATGGCGGAGCTTATTTTGTGTTGAGATAAAAGATCTTTGATTGTCTTTTACCCTTTTAATTAAGTGGGGGTCACTTGATTTTGTTCCTTGCATACATTTGAACATCCTATGTTAGCTGAGATTTCCTCATATTTGGCTTTCATGAATATTGTACTAAATGCATTTCTTGAATTATTTGGTCATTTGGAAAACAATTATGGTGCTTAATTGCAGATAAGGAGAAACACAGGTCTAAAGTGAAAAATAAGTACTTTGAATCATCTCATCAGCATCCACCTTAAACAAATATGGACTAAGCAAAGATGTATTAATGAACTAAGCTTCTCCTTCCTATGTATAGGTTGCATATACGAGTTCCTATGTCCACTGTTATTGATTTTTTTGTGCATTTTTTTAGATTCAATCACATTGGAGTGTCTCTATGTTCTTGGTTTTTGTGTCTTTCCCAATTGATTTGTGTCCTTGAGACCCTTATTATGAAAATCTCATATATATGCTATCTTTTGATTCATATAGATTATGATTTTGTGCACCGTATTTGATATGAATGTCAAGTTCTCAAAGTCGCATGTTTCATCTGATCTCATACAAGAGATGCCAGGGCCTTTTACAATTGCTAAATAGAACTGTTGTGCTGCCACTGTTGCCTTGGCAGCATTTTTCACTGTCCTTTAATTGAAGTTATCATTGCATATTAATCTTTTTATACTAACATTAGACTTGCATTATGCACAAAACTAATCATATTTCATGAGACTATGTTGGACATGACCTGTTTTTCCCAACAATAGGTCTAGATGTGGTTTGCAAGGTTTGACTTTCATGTTACTGTAATATATTTTATTGGATCCACATTGTTACTAGTCCAGACAAGTAGAAGATGTCCAAATAACATTTTGAGTAAAAACCTAGGGTTACATGCTAAGTCATCTGGTGATGAAACATTTACGAGATATCTAATGGGACCATTTCTGATGATCCTATTTGTTTGATACTTTGGTAATTGATGTTGACTGTACGTCAGTCTCCTAACTGACTTACAGATGAAGGAATTCTTTTCTGGTGAAAGATTATTGCTCAAGAAGCCATCTTACTATCGAACAGATGAGTCACCTGATCTATGGTTTCCCCCTGAGCTTGTGTGGGAAATACGAGGCGCGGGTATGTCTGTACTTAAGGTCTATAGAACTTTATGGATTTGTATGTTCTGATGACAATCCAAAAATATTTGGCAGACCTCACAATCTCACCAGTTCACCATGCTGCTGTTGGCTTAGTCCACCCTTCTCGAGGTATCTCAGTGAGACTTCCAAGATACATCCGTTCTTTGTCGGACAGGAAATCCGAAGACTGCAGCACTGCAGCTGATATCGCCTGCATGTACAAGGCTCAAACGAGAAAGATGGAGGTGTTCAAGGAAGATTAGGGATCTTCGGAAGATCATACAGCTTGTATTTTGTACAGCATAGTGATGATCTGAGCATTTAGTTTTGTGTAAATAACTTTGCCCCTCAGTTAATTCTGTAGGCAATATGAGCACCCGACCTTCTTTGTTTTCCATTTATAATTGATGATATTACTGTGAACTTTTCTTTTCATGAACCTATGTAAATGAGATATAAATGTTGTAAACTTTTTTTATGCTGCACCTTCACTATGGCCTTTTTTTCCGCGTGTGATGTGTTTAGCTTGAACTTGCAGTTTCTCAGTTCAGGATCTAATCACAGTAGATGTGTTTGCCATCAGACTTTTGACGCTTTGAAGAAACTTAGACATCAGATTCCTAAACAGCTTCGGCTTTCTCACCCTCATCTTCGGCCCCATCGTCCTCTTGACCAGCCCGGTGTGGTTCCTGGTTGGCTTTGTCATGTTTGTGGTGGCCGCAGTTATTCTCTTTGCAAGTGGTTTCAGCATGGCGGGCGCCTCATGGTTGTACAAGTGTTTTTCACGAGGTAGCGATCGGTCTGTCATGAACAGTCATCGGGCACCCGCAACAATTTCGTTCAATGAACCGTTCATCATTTTTGTATACTTGTTCAAAGACATGGTAGCTTGTTTTGTCTTGGTTTTATGTTTTTATTTAGAAAATGTAAGGAACGACAGTTCGCAGCGCTACAGTACGATCGCTTATCACGCCGGGCCAAACTACCCCAAAATGGTTCTGTTTTCATATGTCATGGCTTGTTTTCTGTACACTGCAGTTGCATGAGAAATGTCAACAATCTCAGCACCCTAGATGGGTGGCACAAGGTTGGATGGGGTTTCGGTATATTATCGAGCGTTGAACAATCTTCATAAGCTCGCACATATATTATCGGGCGTTGAATAATCTTCACAAGCTCGCACATTAACTTGATGAGAACTTGCCTTCGCACTCGGTACTTATTAACTTGATGGGAACTTGCCTTCGCACCCGGTACCCGATGAGTAGTTGTTTGTGGACTTGCAACTGTTCGTTTCACCTTGTAAAGTCTTTGTTTTCTCCTTCCTCTTTCCTCTCTTACACTCAAGGTGCTTGCTGAATTGTTTGTAAAACTTTCCTCTTCACGAGATATCGGGACTTGTCCATCGCTCGTTTTCAATCTAATCAACTTTCTATTCTTACATGTCCTTCGGGGCTTGTATGAGGTTGCAATTAGGTTGAACCTTTGCAAGCGCATATGTCGCAAGGGCGTCTCATGACTTAGGCATTCCCAACTAAGTCAGAGGAGTTGGCGCTACGGTGCTTCACAACTTATGCAACTTCAGTTAAGTTCATGATTTTATTGCAAGGGTGCCTCACGACTTAGACAATTTCAGTTAAGTCCGTAACAGGTCGACTCAAACCGGATGGCTGACACATGATAGGATCGTGGATATTCACGGATATGGTGAGCCACGTGAAGGACTGCACACGGGAGTAGGGAGGGTACCTGAGGAGGATCCAGGTGAAGGATGCGGCGCCCAGCTAAGTGCAGGGTTGCTACTGATGGAGATCGAGTTCGGCTTTTGCATCATGTTGTTGATGATGTTGGGGTTGCTTCTCTGTTGCCGTTGGGATTGCCTGTCTGTTGGAGAACAAGCAATCAACAGGACTGCTTTCTTGGAGAAGGGAATTCAACCTGGAGATCGTGACAACAGCTGCTTGCAGTCGGGAAAGAAGAGAGAAGAGAACTTTGGGTTCCGTTGGTTTCCTCGACATTTAACATTTTATCATTGACAAAATCAATAATCTTATTTTCATCGATAAAATTAAGAATAAATAAAATCAAATATTTTACTTTTTTATATTTATAAAAAATATTAAATCTAAAAAAATAAAGATACTAAAAAATCTAACTACCGAAAGTAATCTGAGATTGTCCCAAAATCTCTACTTCAGAACTGCAACTGAAATGATATGAATAACCCCTTGGATCAAATCCAAAGAATTAGCATAAAAATGTTTCCTGATTCGAATATTAAGATCATCGATTAAAAATGCTCAACAACTCATCACTAGCTCCTGTTCGAGATTTCACACAATTTTCCTCAATTTTTTACTGATAATAAACAAAATGACCTACAAATTCTTGAATTGTTGCATGTCCACAGTTCCTCCTGGTGTTAGGGCACACAAACCCGTACCGAGGGAAGACTCCCAAGAGAATCTCAGAAAGCTCACAAACAAAACAAGTAGCTAACAGCAGAACAAAAAATTATGCTGGTTATATATATAATCATTAAAGCAGTTGCTGAAAAGAGCACCGAAAAATAAGTCTCATCTATGGTAAAAAGGGTGACAAACGCTGTTTCAATATAAGAGACTTCATTACCTACATTCTCTGTACACGCATCCTCCAAGCTCATCTCACCTCCCTCCGAAAATACCTGAAAGGCCCACATATCTTCCTAGTCCCCGGAAAAGAAACATATTAAGATCCAGCTTCTACACAGCAGCATTCACTACAAGCAAGATTAAAGAGATATCCCAACTCATAGAGCTCATAGTATTTGTACGGGGAGAGCAAAGAGGTATGTAGCTCCGATAGCATCTGCACCGAGTACCTAAGCGTATTCTTCAAGTCATTGGAATCCTAGCACAATGTGTGTGTGTGTGATATCAAAATGATATTGGCACATAGGTTGACATAAGTACTTGCACTGGCAACTTGAGCAGCTCTGATTGGAAGTCATTAAGTGCATCCTCATTCTGCTAGTAGTGCAGTTTTCAGTTCATATGTTTGGGCTCATGCCTCTTTAAGCTATCAACGGCTACCCTTCAACCTTTTTGGGGATGGGGATGAAAATAGCTTCCGCACTGAAACAATGGGATCATCCATCTGCAATATGTAAAATAAGTATGAGTATGCATTTGTCTTCAGCTTCTATACCCAGAAAACAATATGCAAAGCATTGATTAATTAACACTCAAAAAAGAAAAATGTATTACATCATCAAGCAAGGTTGATGAGGTCTCTAAACTTGTAAGAGAAGAATCCTTCTTGTGATGAACCACAGCAGAGAGAGTCAGTTTCCACCCAGGCACAGCTTCACCATCATCCGGAGCAACCCAGGGGCAGTAGGGCCTGTGTCGCCTGATTGGATCAAACTGGCTGGTTCTATTATACTGCATTCGTGTCGATTCCTTCGCTAAATCACACAAAAAACACCATTTAAATTCATGCTTAAGAAGCATCACAAATACAAAATCAGCAACAACACAAATTGTCATAGGAGGAAGAAATGATTTAGTAGTTATCTAACAAATGATTAAATAACTTGAAACAATTTAAATAAAAATAATATTAATAATATGAAAAAAGATTCTCACCAAGTGTGTCATTTGCATCTCCATCGTTGAAACACAACCCTTTGCTACTTTGATTGTCTATATTCATCTTAACATCACAATCCTTTTCACCTTTTTCTGCATTTACACAATTAATAGATAAAACTGCATCAATATCTGAAGCAGAGGTAGTAGAGTTACCATGGTTGTTTGATATTCCACCATGATGTATTGTCTCGTTGCTGGATTTACTGCAGATGTCTGCTTTTTCAGTGGCAGATTTAGTTTCTGTGTCATCAAGATTCTTAATGGTGAGGAGAGCATTTGTACTTGTAGTTTCCCCTCCACCCTCTGCTATCTCATGGGATACCTCTCCTCTCTCAGCATCCTTTTTATCTCCATGGGTAACCTCTAATGTATTTTGAGTGTCAACTTCTTGGTTTTGAAGATTACTGTCCTTACGCAGCAAGTTAGCTTCATGCTCAATGATGTCCTTCCCACCCATGGAGGCACTGCCACCACCAGTAATGCTTGCACCATGAATATCTTTGTCCAGTTGGGATAGAACATTAGCATCACCGTCTCTAAACAAACTTTCATTTTCACTTCTTTTGCGCTTCAACAATCCTCGACCATGTGATCTAACAAGAGCCCCACCTGTATCATTTTGAAGCCATGATGGATCACTTTCTACTTGTAAACACTCATTATTTACTTGGTTCTCGCATGAATATTCAAGTGATACACAGTTTCTGTGTGAACTGAGTTCAGTTCTTAAATGTCGGCTAACAATGGGAAAAGAAACTCGTGGTTGGAAATTTTGTCTTCTTGGTGGAGGACCACCAGCAATTGACAAATTCGAACCTAGTGATTTTTCTTTCATTGCTGAACCACCATGGCAAGTATCAGAATCTCCTTTACTAGAATCATAAGTCCCCAAGCCCAAATTAACAGCTCCAGAAGCTTCCGTTTTACAAACTAGAACTCCGGAAGTGGTTGCTTCATTTTGATTACTGGAATCTGAAACTATGGTGTAAAGTTCTAAAGGGCGTTGAACAGTTGCAAAAGCCCATAATGCCACACAAGCACCACAAAATCTGCAGTCTAAGACAACAGATGCAGGATCATAGTCATCATTAGTAACACCAGTACTTCTCGACTCAATATCACCAATTCCACTCGAGTAAATGGTTACACCATCCTTCTGTTCATGGGGTATCGGTGGTGATGATTTTGATGGAGGAGAATTTTCTCCCAACAGATCTGATCGGTCTTCACAGTCAACAACATAGGGAAGTAGCCTTGGTTCCCACCCACACAGGCAAATAATTTTCCAAACCTGCAAACATCTAAATCTCAGCATTTGGAGACCCAGAAATTTCATGTATTTGTCTAAAGCCCAACAAGCCAGTGATAAAGGATTCAGAAAGCAAAATGAAACACAGAAGAAACCAGAAAGCAATAGAAAACCTTAATACCTCTTACTCTCTAAATGCAAAGAAAAACAATGAGCTTTGAACCAAGAAATTGAATGCTTTATAACCCATGGGACTATTTTAAATTAACTTCAAAAAGTTGTCCCAAAACAAGGTTGTTAAATATAAGTTATCATGCCTATCACCGTTGGCAGAGTCACAAGGGCCTGGGTGGGTACATGCCCCTGCTGACTTGGCAACAAAAAGTATATATCTTCCTTTGGATTCAATGTGCTCACCCTAAACTACCTTGTTAGGTATTGATCCATGACCTCGAGGTTGAGATAAACATGAATTGCCACTTAAAGGGTGAAGCAATGCATGAGACTCTTGCCAATCTGGTGTATAGGTAGGATCAACGCATGCAGCCTTATTAATATTGATCTACTAGGTTTACTTGCAATCAGTCTTGTTAACTAGTTTTTAGATGATTATTCTGAATAGGATCACAGAAGTAATGTACCTAACATAATGAACCAAAAAACTGTGAGAGATGTGCATGAAATTTAGTTGCCTATGAATTAAATGTATAGGAGGCTATGCATCCATCATGAAACCACTGTTTTACTATAATAGTTTAAAACAGGGACCTCAGCTCCAAATCATATTTTGCCTTTGCCATTTGTTTATCAAATCATATATTTTGTGTGTATATCTATATATATATATATATATAGTGCAAATGATAGGTGGTGAAGGCAGATTTTTAACCCATGATCTTGTAATGATCCAAGCAAGGTTCGCAATTTCGATCCTTACAGACGTACCGAGCCTTGCTCGGTATGGTACATACCAACGGTATGTTAGGACATACCGGTATGTCTAAAATAACTGAAAACCCTCCGAAAATACCTGAAAGGCCCACATATCTTCCTAGTCCCCGGAAAAGAAACATATTAAGATCCAGCTTCTACACAGCAGCATTCACTACAAGCAAGATTAAAGAGATATCCCAACTCATAGAGCTCATAGTATTTGTACGGGGAGAGCAAAGAGGTATGTAGCTCCGATAGCATCTGCACCGAGTACCTAAGCGTATTCTTCAAGTCATTGGAATCCTAGCACAGGATAGGAGATAGAGGTCAGACGAGAAGCAGAACAATGTTGGGCGAATGGTGAAGGTTAGGTTTAGCAATTAGGGCGTCGTAATGGGATTGGGTTCCAACCAAGGTGCGGTGCATGTAGAAGGCATTGTGCTGGATGCCGACGATGCCCTCCACCAACCACTTCTTGTCATCGTCGTCATGCGACAACATCTCCACACCTTATGGTCGATCGATGGGGCTCCTTCCGGCGCCGCCGCAACCTGAAAACCCTCTGAAAATACCTGAAAGGCCCACATATCTTCCTAGTCCCCGGAAAAGAAACATATTAAGATCCAGCTTCTACACAAACAGCATTCACTACAAGCTAGATCAAAGAGATATCCCAACTCACAAAGCTCATAGTATTTGTACGAGGAGAGCAAAGAGGTCTGACAGTGAATTTTAGAGAGAGAGAGAGAGTGTATGTGTGTGTGTGTGATATCAAAATGATATTGGCACATAGGTTGACATAAGTACTTGCACTGGCAACTTGAGCAGCTCTGATTGGAAGTCATCAAGTGCATCCTCATTCTGCTAGTAGTGCAGTTTTCAGTTCATATGTTTGGGCTCATGCCTCTTTAAGCTATCAACGGCTACCCTTCAACCTTTTTGGGGATGGGGATGAAAATAGCTTCCGCACTGAAACAATGGGATCATCCATCTGCAATATGTAAAATAAGTATGAGTATGCATTTGTCTTCAGCTTCTATACCCAGAAAACAATATGCAAAGCATTGATTAATTAACACTCAAAAAAGAAAAATGTATTACATCATCAAGCAAGGTTGATGAGGTCTCTAAACTTGTAAGAGAAGAATCCTTCTTGTGATGAACCACAGCAGAGAGAGTCAGTTTCCACCCAGGCACAGCTTCACCATCATCCGGAGCAACCCAGGGGCAGTAGGGCCTGTGTCGCCTGATTGGATCAAACTGGCTGGTTCTATTATACTGCATTCGTGTCGATTCCTTCTCTAAATCACACAACAAAACACCATTTAAATTCATGCTTAAGAAGCATCACAAATACAAAATCAGCACCAACACAAATTGTCATAGGAGGAAGAAATGATTTAGTAGTTATCTAACAAATGATTAAATAACTTGAAACAATTTAAATAAAAATAATATTAATAATATGAAAAAAGATTCTCACCAAGTGTGTCATTTGCATCTCCATCGTTGAAACACAACCCTTTGCTACTTTGATTGTCTATATTCATCTTAACATCACAATCCTTTTCACCTTTTTCTGCATTTACACAATTAATAGATAAAACTGCATCAATATCTGAAGCAGAGGTAGTAGAGTTACCATGGTTGTTTGATATTCCACCATGATGTATTGTCTCGTTGCTGGATTTACTGCAGATGTCTGCTTTTTCAGTGGCAGATTTAGTTTCTGTGTCATCAAGATTCTTAATGGTGAGGAGAGCATTTGTACTTGTAGTTTCCCCTCCACCCTCTGCTATCTCATGGGATACCTCTCCTCTCTCAGCATCCTTTTTATCTCCATGGGTAACCTCTAATGTATTTTGAGTGTCAACTTCTTGGTTTTGAAGATTGCTGTCCTTGCGCAGCAAGTTAGCTTCATGCTCAATGATGTCCTTCCCACCCATGGAGGCACTGCCACCACCAGTAATGCTTGCACCATGAATATCTTTGTCCAGTTGGGATAGAACATTAGCATCACCGTCTCTAAACAAACTTTCATTTTCACTTCTTTTGCGCTTCAACAATCCTCGACCATGTGATCTAACAAGAGCCCCACCTGTCTCATTTTGAAGCCATGATGGATCACTTTCTACTTGTAAACACTCATTATTTACTTGGTTCTCGCATGAATATTCAAGTGATACACAGTTTCTGTGTGAACTGAGTTCAGTTCTTAAATGTCGGCTAACAACGGGAAAAGAAACTCGTGGTTGGAAATTTTGTCTTCTTGGTGGAGGACCACCAGCAATTGACAAATTCGAACCTAGTGATTTTTCTTTCATTGCTGAACCACCATGGCAAGTATCAGAATCTCCTTTACTGGAATCATAAGTCCCCAAGTCCAAATTAACAGCTCCAGAAGCTTCCGTTTTACAAACTAGAACTCCGGAAGTGGTTGCTTCATTTTGATTACTGGAATCTGAAACTATGGTGTAAAGTTCTAAAGGGCGTTGAACAGTTGCAAAAGCCCATAATGCCACACAAGCACCACAAAATCTGCAGTCTAAGACAACAGATGCAGGATCATAGTCATCATTAGTAACACCAGTACTTCTCGACTCAATATCACCAATTCCACTCGAGTAAATGGTTACACCATCTTTCTGTTCATGGAGTATCGGTGGTGATGATTTTGATGGAGGAGAATTTTCTCCCAACAGATCTGATCGGTCTTCACAGTCAACAACATAGGGAAGTAGCCTTGGTTCCCACCCACACAGGCAAATAATTTTCCAAACCTGCAAACATCTAAATCTCAGCATTTGGAGACCCAGAAATTTCATGTATTTGTCTAAAGCCTAACAAGCCAGTGATAAAGGATTCAGAAAGCAAAATGAAACACAGAAGAAACCAGAAAGCAATAGAAAACCTTAATACCTCTTACTCTCTAAACGGTGTTCCCTGCATTTGCAAGCTGGAAGACCAAGCTTTCCGCTTCCGCCCATTACGGGGTCAAAACTTTGGTATCGCCTCTCCGATAGCATCTGCACCGAGTACCTGAGCGTATTCTTCAAGTTATTGGAATCCTAACACGGGATAGGAGATAGAGGTCAGACGAGAAGCAGAACAACATTGGGCGAATGGTGAAGGTTAGGTTTAGCAATTAGGGCATCGTAATGGGATTGGGTTCCAACCAAGACGCGTGCATGTAGAAGGCATTGTGCTGGATGCCGGTGATGCCCTCCACCAACCACTTCTTGTCATCGTCGTCGTGCGACAGCATCTCCACACCCTATGGTCGATCGATGGGGCTCCTTCCGGCACCGCCGCAATAATCTCTCCTCAATCTCGGTCTTCTTTCTCTACCTTGAATTTAATCCCCTTCTTCTTGCAATTAATATTCTCTGTCGTTGCGATTTGGGTCGAGAATTTGACGACGGGACTTTGCTTGCATCGGTGTTCCCTGCATTTGCAAGCTGGAAGACCGAGCTTTTCCGCTTCCGCCCGATACGGGGTCAAAACTTTGGTACTGCCCGATAGCAGGTGGTCCACGTGCCGAGAAGCTCTTGTACCGATACGTACCGCTCATACCGGGCGGTACACATCGAAATTAAAAACCTTGGATCTAAGAGTATTTATCGGCTAAGCTACCTAGCATATTTTTGTATACAAGTTAATCTTAGTCTTCTCCTATGATTTGATGCTTACAATATGATTCTTCTTCTAATACTTTAAATTATTTCCTTGTGTATCAATCATCTTAATTATAGCTCCAAAAATTTTCATTTGTCTTATATATCTTCTTCATAATAAGTTTCCAGCTACATTATATAAGTTCTAATAATATAATAATCATGTATTTATCCCAATTATAGTTGTGTTTTGCCAAATTTTAATTAATAGATAAAACTGCATCAATATCTGAAGCAGAGGTAGTAGAGTTACCATGGTTGTTTGATATTCCACCATGATGTATTGTCTCGTTGCTGGATTTACTGCAGATGTCTGCTTTTTCAGTGGCAGATTTAGTTTCTGTGTCATCAAGATTCTTAATGGTGAGGAGAGCATTTGTACTTGTAGTTTCCCCTCCACCCTCTGCTATCTCATGGGATACCTCTCCTCTCTCAGCATCCTTTTTATCTCCATGGGTAACCTCTAATGTATTTTGAGTGTCAACTTCTTGGTTTTGAAGATTACTGTCCTTACGCAGCAAGTTAGCTTCATGCTCAATGATGTCCTTCCCACCCATGGAGGCACTGCCACCACCAGTAATGCTTGCACCATGAATATCTTTGTCCAGTTGGGATAGAACATTAGCATCACCGTCTCTAAACAAACTTTCATTTTCACTTCTTTTGCGCTTCAACAATCCTCGACCATGTGATCTAACAAGAGCCCCACCTGTATCATTTTGAAGCCATGATGGATCACTTTCTACTTGTAAACACTCATTATTTACTTGGTTCTCGCATGAATATTCAAGTGATACACAGTTTCTGTGTGAACTGAGTTCAGTTCTTAAATGTCGGCTAACAATGGGAAAAGAAACTCGTGGTTGGAAATTTTGTCTTCTTGGTGGAGGACCACCAGCAATTGACAAATTCGAACCTAGTGATTTTTCTTTCATTGCTGAACCACCATGGCAAGTATCAGAATCTCCTTTACTAGAATCATAAGTCCCCAAGCCCAAATTAACAGCTCCAGAAGCTTCCGTTTTACAAACTAGAACTCCGGAAGTGGTTGCTTCATTTTGATTACTGGAATCTGAAACTATGGTGTAAAGTTCTAAAGGGCGTTGAACAGTTGCAAAAGCCCATAATGCCACACAAGCACCACAAAATCTGCAGTCTAAGACAACAGATGCAGGATCATAGTCATCATTAGTAACACCAGTACTTCTCGACTCAATATCACCAATTCCACTCGAGTAAATGGTTACACCATCCTTCTGTTCATGGGGTATCGGTGGTGATGATTTTGATGGAGGAGAATTTTCTCCCAACAGATCTGATCGGTCTTCACAGTCAACAACATAGGGAAGTAGCCTTGGTTCCCACCCACACAGGCAAATAATTTTCCAAACCTGCAAACATCTAAATCTCAGCATTTGGAGACCCAGAAATTTCATGTATTTGTCTAAAGCCCAACAAGCCAGTGATAAAGGATTCAGAAAGCAAAATGAAACACAGAAGAAACCAGAAAGCAATAGAAAACCTTAATACCTCTTACTCTCTAAATGCAAAGAAAAACAATGAGCTTTGAACCAAGAAATTGAATGCTTTATAACCCATGGGACTATTTTAAATTAACTTCATAAACCCTTTGAATTACTGCATTTGTTTCAAAAGGCATGTGAACTCTCTCAAGATGAAGTGATGAACAATCAACAAGGAATACACACACTATATCTATCTTGTTAGTAAAAATTAATGAATACACTAGTCTCACATAATGGATGCCAAAGGTATAAATCATGATTTCAAATTTACCAACAAAAAAAAGCACTCAAAAAAGTTGTCCCAAAACAAGGTTGTTAAATATAAGTTATCATGCCTATCACCGTTGACAGAGTCACGAGGGCCTGGGTGGGTACATGCCCCTGCTGACTTGGCAACAAAAAGGATATATCTTCCTTTGGATTCAATGTGCTCACCCTAAACTACCTTGTTAGGTATTGATCCATGACCTCGAGGTTGAGATAAACATGAATTGCCACTTAAAGGGTGAAGCAATGCATGAGACTCTTGCCAATCTGGTGTATAGGTAGGATCAACGCATGCAGCCTTATTAATATTGATCTACTAGGTTTACTTGCAATCAGTCTTGTTAACTAGTTTTTAGATGATTATTCTGAATAGGATCACAGAAGTAATGTACCTAACATAATGAACCAAAAAACTGTGAGAGATGTGCATGAAATTTAGTTGCCTATGAATTAAATGTATAGGAGGCTATGCATCCATCATGAAACCACTGTTTTACTATAATAGTTTAAAACAGGGACCTCAGCTCCAAATCATATTTTGCCTTTGCCATTTGTTTATCAAATCATATATTTATAGTGTATTAGTACAAATGATAGGTGGTGAAGGTGCAATTTCGATCCGTACAGACGTACCGAGCCTTGCTCGGTATGGTACATACCAACGGTATGTTAGGACATACCGGTATGTCTAAAATAACTGAAAACCCTCCGAAAATACCTGAAAGGCCCACATATCTTCCTAGTCCCCGGAAAAGAAACATATTAAGATCCAGCTTCTACACAGCAGCATTCACTACAAGCAAGATTAAAGAGATATCCCAACTCATAGAGCTCATAGTATTTGTACGGGGAGAGCAAAGAGGTATGTAGCTCCGATAGCATCTGCACCGAGTACCTAAGCGTATTCTTCAAGTCATTGGAATCCTAGCACAGGATAGGAGATAGAGGTCAGACGAGAAGCAGAACAACATTGGGCGAATGGTGAAGGTTAGGTTTAGCAATTAGGGCGTCGTAATGGGATTGGGTTCCAACCAAGGTGCGGTGCATGTAGAAGGCATTGTGCTGGATGCCGACGATGCCCTCCACCAACCACTTCTTGTCATCGTCGTCATGCGACAACATCTCCACACCTTATGGTCGATCGATGGGGCTCCTTCCGGC